>CM055901.1:68516739-68709239 GCA_029582155.1 Panopea generosa | reverse complement strand
TGTTCTTTTAATCAAAATAAGGAGAAAGTGCAACTTTTTTTCTCAAGAAGTACAGCCCACCAGAGCAATTATCACCACTTAAATATGTTGTTATATCCTAGCAATACAATGCCACCACTCCAACTACTTTTTCTATTTTAAACAATAGAGGTTGGGAAAGTGTTCTGGTAAAAAAAAATAAAAAATCATTGCATGGGGTCTGGAATGTTCATGGCAGTATGTTGTTATAGAAATGTACTTTACACTATATTTAACCAATGGCATGCATATAGAATAATAACATGTATTGTTCATTGAGGTACAACATAATATTAAATTGTTTTTAACCTTATACAAGGCGACTCATTTGGGTTTTGCGTAACATGTATCTAATGTCATTATACAAACTTAGGCACAACATTTTCTGTTGTAATGATGCAAATACCAGGTATACATCTAGCTTGAAAGACTTGAAAGGTCAAAGGTCACCAAATAGTATCATGCGCAAAGTGTTTAGCTGGAACTGATAAATATCAAATAACAATTTTCATATTAAAGATGTTTGTTAGATATTTACCAACATAACTGATTCACTTAAATGATATGTATCATTCATAAAGTGAGAAATGTTCAAAATGTGTCATATTCTGTTATTATTTTTTAGCTTTATCATAAGATATTAATCAAAATGTGGTGAAATCTTTGATCTAATGTCAACATACACATAAAATGTTAACAGTTTTTTGAGAGTTTTTTTGTTATTTATGAGTTTATTTATATAAACATAGGTTGAATGAACTTGATCGTACATGACTTTCTTCAATATTTTGTACAAACTGCATTTGCAAGTAAATTAATAGATGTGCAAAATGTTTAGAGGTTACGCTTCTATATGGGATGTAGGGAATAATAAGGCAATAAATACGATACAATGTTTGTCAAATGGCACTACAGCAGTGCATCACAATAACAGTTAAGCTGCACCAATGATCGACTAGCATATTAAATGTCCTGGTCCTCGTATAATCGGGTTTGTAGCAATACAAGATGTGGTATAAAACTACCTGATGGTTGGCAAATTTAGTGAGAGCTCTCATATTTAACATTGAGTCTGATTTGTATTGAGATTATTAAATATGGTTATTAATCAATACATCTTAGAATTAATTAAACCACGAAATCAGGTTCCCAAACGCACAAATATTGATTTCTTACCTGACAAATAAAATATAATCATATCAAATCAAACTGAAATGGATGTGACAAATCATTCATTGGAGCTGTCCCTTGGAAATAATGATAAACACAATGTGCTGCTAGTGACAGATAATACAGCACTGAAGAATAGAACTTATATTTAAGTCACACCCAGACTTGGAAGCTATAAAGTTATTGGCATTAAAAATGCATCTACAGTAGTACAAAAGGTATATTTTCATGGAAAGTGATTAGGAGTATGACGGCGATAATGGTGTCGATTTGTAAATTTGTAATTAAGGGATTAATATCACTTAGACGTTGTATTGTCACATCAAAGGTTAGTAAAATAACATAAAATATATTAAACAAGGCATAACTATTCATTAGGCTAAACGGCCCAAAATCACTAGTTAAACTGATTAACTCTCTGCAGAATCCTGTGTAGTATAATGTGGTCCATGTTATTCTTACCATTCCAGCAAACAAATCAATAAATTACATGATGCAGAATGCAATCATAATTATGAAATATAGAGCTGGGCCACTTTATTGTAGAATAAAAGGATTGGAGAAAATAAACTGTCAGCACTGAACATCTATCATGAAATCTTCAGCCATGTAAAGAATCGCATCAATACTTAACAGTAATAAGGTTACTTTAGTGTGCTGAGTAAAAAACAGTTGTTGATACGAAATGCAAACAAATGCCGACGCTAAAGGAAGTTGGAGTTTTGTCTTCACAGATTGTTATTATACGGGCATTCGCGGTAATAGGTATATCGCGGTATAAGATAAACAAGGGATATTGATTTTTCATCATATAGATCAAAACCTATATTTGAAAAGCCATTCCATCATTAGGCTGTTATAGTGTAATTATTACTATATCTAGAGCATTTTCGGACATAATTCTTAGAAAATCAGTTATTTCTTTGCCGAATCTGAGCCAAAGTTCAGTTTTAAGCGAAATGCAGCTGATATTATCTGATACCGAAATCCTATTAAATGTATATAATGATAGAAAAACTTGCTATTGAAGTACAATGCAAATGCTTCTACGAATTGTTCTAATTATTATAGCAACTACTAGAACATGTTTAAAAGATCGGCTGTTATTAGTTTAAAAAAATTATATAGATTAGAAAATCTAGTGCCCAGCAAGAAATATCAATAGTTGTTTAAGGATGTTATGTATCGAGTGAGAAAATCTAGTGTTGTGTATGAAAATTTAGTGTCAATTAAAGTAATTGGTTGTCGAGTTAGGAAGTTGAATATATATAGTTTAAAAATTTAGTGCCCAGTAAAAAAATTTATAGTCGAGTAAGGATGTTGTGTATCGAGTGAGAAAATCGACTGTCGCATATGAAAATATAGTGTTAAATAATAAAATTGAATGTCATGTTTAGATGTTGAATATAACTAGATTAGAAAATATAGTGCCCAGTTAGATTAATCTATAGTCCAGTAATGATGTTGCATATCAAGTGAGAAAATCTAGTGTCGCGTATGAAACTATAGTGTCAAGTAAGGAAATTGAATGCTGTTTAAGGAGGTTGATTAATATTATATAGATTAGAAAATCCAGTGTCCAGTCAAATAAAATTTACTGTCGAGTAAGGTTGTTGTGTATCAAATGAGAAAATCGAGTGCCGCATATTGAAATATAGTGTCAAATAAAAAAAAATGGCATTAAAGGATGTTGAGTATATATAGAATAAAAAAGCTAGTGCCCCCTTAAGAAAATTCTATATTCGAGTAAGGATGTTGTGTATCGAGTGAGAAAAGTAGTGCCGCGTATAAAACATAGTGTCATATAAGGAAACTGAATGTCGTTTAAGCATGTTAAGTATATATAAAAAAATATATAATCGATTAAGGATGTTGTGTATCAAGTGAGAAAAGGTACGAACTGTGTGCTTATCATACAATTGGTGCTTGTCTTGCGTAATTTAAGTACTAAACAAATGTAATGTACTTATCATGCAGGTAATTGTCCTATATAATTTAAGTACAACCGTGTGCTTGTAAACACATCATTCCATAACTAAATCTACCAATACGGTCCGTGTGATATTGTAACCTTATTGGACTATCTATGGATATACACAAAGATAACAAGACTGAAAAGAAAAAGAGATTACAATAATATAAGGTTGGGAAGGTCTGCAAAACAAGAATGAAGCAAGGATGGAAAAGAAAACAAAAATGAAGTCAGGATAAGAAGAATGAAGTATGAAAATAAAGGAAAATGAGAATGAGGTAAGAAAAGATAGGAAACAATAATGAAGTAAGATTAAAAGGAAAACAAGTATGAAGTAAGGATGGAAAAGAAAACAAAACTGAAATATAAACGGAAAAGAAAACAAGACGGAAGTAAGGATGGAAAGGTTAAGAAGAATGAAGTATGAAAAGAAAGGAAAATAAGAATGAGGCAAGAAAAGATAGGAAATACAAGAATGAAGTAAGAGTGGAAAGAATGAAGGAAATAAGAATGGAGAAAGGGTGGAAAGAAAAAAATTACAAAAATGAAGTTTGAACTAAGTATACAAAAAGTTGAAGGTAAAAAAAAGCAAGTATGAAAAGAATGTAGTATGAGTAGTGTAAGCTAAGAAATTTGAAGAAAAGAAAAATAAGTGGGGAAGTATATGAGAAAATGCAAGAATATAGAAAGGCGCTTAATCCTCCACGACCGGTGATAAAACAATTGTAAGAATACAACCGTAGTTAGGTTGAACCCATGGATGGGGATTAATAAACAAGGGGCTATTCACCTGACTGGTAAGATCTTTTATATACCTAAGATAAAACTTATATCATGTTACAAACATTTGCATACGATGATTATTATTAAATGATAAAAATATATTTATTCGTCATTATATAAATGAATAAATATTTTATCTGTTGTTATATTTTTCACATTTTTAGTTTCACCATAATACTCAATTTATTTATTTATTTTAAAAGAAAGGGGACATAATATATGGTTTATTGAAATAGCTATTAATAGCATTGATAATCCATTGCCAAAGGCATCTTCACAGGTTTCGTCGCGATCTGTTAACGACCACGTGTGATTGAGAAGCAATATATATATATATGTACATAGGTACATTTTGTCTTTGCAATAAGTTATCTTGTCTAGTTGGTTCAAAATTACATGTCATCAAATGGGATGAAACCAGTCTGGGGATAACAGAATCGTCAAGTGTTACACAAACCGTTCCGTCAAAATCAAGTGATACATATGTTTTGATTGTATGTTGTCAGATTTAAGACAGTTAGAATTTTGCCTCTCTAGTGTAATTATTAGTTCTGCTCTCTTGAAACCATGGAACTGATATAGTGTTGCTTGCGAATAGATGTCGCTGAAGTCGGTATTAGTGTGAGTGAGGAATGTTGCACGGTTCATATGAATTACTATAGAGTGACTACTACCTTCTAAATCCAAATAATATTTTCAAGCACGAGGACAAGTCCTAGACTGCGTGTCATCAATTTAACTGAAAGGAGTATTAGGGTTGCTGTTAGTTATTATTTTTGAATTTTGATCGCTTTATTTGTCAGGTAATTAATTCACAAGATGCGGTTCCACCACCATCACCACCATTACCACTACTGCTACTATTACTACTACAACCACTACTACTACTACTTTTACTACTGCTACTAACTCCACCACACCACCACTATTCCTACTACTACTATTACTATTCCTATTACTACTACTATTACAACTACTACTACTACTACTACTACTACTACTACTACTACTATTACTACTACTACTACTACTACTGCTGCTGCTGCTGCTGCTACTACTACAAAAACTACTACTACTACTACTACTACTACTACTACTACTACTTTTTAGGTACCAAACGTGTGCTTATCATGCAGTTGGTGATTGTATTGTTTAGGCATAGTGCCACCGTTGTAAAAAGGAAGTGCTTCCGTGGGGTAGTGGCATAATGGCGGTTGAAATAATCCTCAATTCTTCTTCTTTAAAAATGCATTTTCCTTATTTTAATGCTCATTTTTTTATTTGAATGGCATTATTGGTGTATTTTGAACATTTTGATAGCATTGTCATGTTTGAATTGTGAATTTAGAAAAAAAAAATGATGCTTGGAAATTGGGGTATGAATTCATGATTTCGGAAGTCTACTTTCACTTTGTCACCAGTGTACACACTGAGCAGGAAAAAAATCTCTTATATGACACATGACCCCTACTTTTCTCATCATAATGTGATAGTGCAGAGGTTGACAAACAATAAAATGTAGGTTTCACTTCTTTCATTTGGGACCCTCTATGAATGACAAGCCTTCAAACTTTTATTATTTACTATAGAATAAAGAACAAAAATCAATGGTGGGGTTACACCTATAAGAGAGACTTGAGTGAAATGGGGGTGATTTCCCAAAATGTTAATTGTAGGTAAAATAACCTCTTTTTTACACTCTCATTGTATTAAATGACAAATTGGAGACATTTGCTTCATAAAAAAAACACATTTTGGCAAGTGTATGCCTCAAATAAAGCATATATGTGCATATTTACATTGAAATTTCATGAAAAATCACAAAATTTTGAAGATTTTTTATTTTGGATGATTTAAATGTGCAATTTTTTAGCATGTACATTGTATTGAATAATGTATTTTGGTAAGTTAATGTCTTCAGTGTATCATGAGACTATTTTGGTGTAAAAATTTTAATGGATTTAGGTAAAAAAAAAAATTTTTTGGTAAAATTAGTCAAACACATCAAAATTGCATGTCGGTCAACATCTCGCGCCTGTATATAATGATCATGTAAAAAGTGGTATTTTGACAAAAGTTTCAGTATTTAATGCCTGCAACTTGGCAGTATTACTTCATATTGGTAGTACTTAGTAAAAATGAGGTAATTATGAAATTAAAAAAAAAAGAGTTTTCTTATAGGCATAGTGCCACCATTGCAAAAAGGAAGTGCTTCCGTGGGGTAGTGGCATAATGGCGGTTGTAAATAATCCTCAATTCTTCTTCTTTAAAAATGCATTTTCCTTATTTTAATGCTCATTTTTTTATTTGAATGGCATTATTGATGTATTTTGAACATTTTGATAGCATTGTCATGTTTGAATTGTGAATTTAGAAAAAAAAATGATGTTTGGAAATTGTGGTATGAATTCATGATTTCGGAAGTCTACTTTCACTTTGTCACCAGTGTACACACTGAGCAGGAAAAAATCTCTTATATGACACATGACCCCTACTTTTCTCATCATATTTTGATAGTGCAGAGGTTGACAAACAATAAAATGTAGGTTTCACTTCTTTCATTTGGGACCCTCTATGAATGACAAGCCTTCAAACTTTTATTATTTACTATAGAATAAAGAACAAAAATCAATGGTGGGGTTACACCTTTAGTTTAGTACCAAACGTGTGGATGTCACGTCGTTGGTGCTTATAATGCAGTTGGTGCTTGTCGTGTGTAGTTTTGGTACCAAACGCGTGGTTCTCATATCGTTGGTTCTTGTGTGTAATTTGCGTTGTTGTTATTGTATGGTGTTTAGCGTCGCTTTCAACAATTTTTCAGTCATATCGCGACGGTGTCTACTTGAGACAGTATTCTAAGCGCTGTCACACTGGAGTATCATGCTGCAGAAACATGGTATGATACCCCACCCAGTCACATTATACTGACACCGGGCCGACGAGACCTAGAACTCTCCTCTTAATGCTGAGCGTCAAGCGAGGAAGCTTCTAGTACCATTTTTAAAGGTTTTTTTAGGTACTAAACCTGTGCTTATCATCATTGGTGCTTGTCGTGTGTAATTTCTGTACCAAACGCGTTGTGTTCATGCCGTTGATGCTTGTCGTTTGTAATTTGCGTACTTAACATGTTATTCTCATGCCGTTTATGCTTTAATTTTGTAAATTATGTACCAAACGTTTGCTTATCATGCAGTTTGTGCTTGTTTTATGTAATGTAGGTACCAAACGTGTGGTTGTCATTCCGTTGGTGCTTTTATTGCGAAATATTGGTACCAAGTGCTTGGTTCTAAAGTAGTTGGTTCTTGTCTTGTGTTATTTAAGTACCAAAGACGTGCTTATCATGCAGATAGCGCTTGTCATATGTAATAAAGGTACCAAACGTGGTATACTCGTCATTGATGCATGTGCATATCATGCTGTTGGTGATTGTCTCGTGAAGTGTCAAACACGTTAACCACAAAAGTAGAAGGTGTAACTTGGATGTAACTTGATATAAATTAATTATCGGAGTAGAGTCTAAGAGCGCTTTGTCCAGTGTCCTTGAGAAAGACTTTTTTATCTGAGAGAGAGAGAGAGAGAGGGGGGAGTTTGAGATAAGAGAGAGAGAGAGAGGAGTTTGAGATAAGAGAGAAAGAGATAGTTTGAGATAAGAGAGAGAGAGAGAAAGATAGTTTGAGATAAGAGAGAGAGATATATAGTTTGAGAGAGAGAGAGAGAGAGAGAGAGAGAGAAGAGATGAGTTTGAGATAAGAGAGGAGTTTTAGATAAGACAGAGAGAGAGAGAGAGAGAGAGAGAGAGAGAGAGAGAGAGAGAGCATGCGGAATTTGAGATAAGAGAGAAAGTTAAATTTGGAAATGGAGAAAGAGTAAAGAATATCAGAACTGTAAAGAAAAATGATAACAAAGAGGAGAAAATGGAGTAAGAAAAAGGGATAGTAGAGAAGGTATCCGGACAAACGCCCCTTGGACAAATGTACACGTGGACAAAAGCTACTTGGTGAATCAATACAATGAACAATTCATAAACATCTTAAAGAAAAAAATCCCAATCATTATATGTACATGAATATGACTACTATAATATTTTCACTTCGGTCAATTCAAATATCTTATTCTGACACGCACACTCGTCATCAATAGTTATATGTTATATAATAAAATGTAAACAGATATCATTGATATGTTCACCTGTTCAGACTAAGAATGTTATACCTCGCACACAATAACCTGTCCTCTGACGCGAAATAGGTGCGAAAATGGCACCCCTTGTTAGCATAACAAAATTACTCACCCGGGATAAGGGGTCATAAAGTCACAACCCCCAATTTTTATGACCATAATTTACACATGTATACGGAATGGAAATAATAAATTGCAAGAAACATTATACCATGCAACTTTATTTTGATAAGAAATGTTTCAAAGTTTAAGCCTGGATTCAGAATACTTAAATAAAAGGAAGTTTTATAGTATACACATAGTAAAGGAATAAAACTATCTGGTAAATACAATTTATCGTCCCATTAGAGCAATAACGTACAAAGTGAATATGAAATAAGAAGGCACTTAGTACCTTTTTGCATCAGTGGAGCGTTATGTACTGTTAATAAATATAAAAAAATATATTAGTGACAAGGATAAATAAATGAGCGAGCGAGCGAACGAACGAACGAACGAACGAACGAATGAATGAATGAATGGAAAATGTAGCAGTATGCTGTAACGAGTATGAAGTTATTTAACTGACTTAGAAGTAGTGATTGATATTATAAGCGTTACGGCTAATTCTTGTTTCCGTGACGCGTGATATGCAACCGCATATTGCCTTAAATTAATGCTTATTTTTCTTGACTTATTCGCATTTACAAATTTTTAAATTTTCTTTTGATTTTGTAAGAACACGGCCCACCGATCGGCCATTGTTTAATTATAACTTGATTTGTGTAGTTTTCATTTTTAATAAAAGATGAAGCCTATTTTGTAATTGACATAAATGATATGTTGTTCATCATGTTTTTATATTTATGTTATTTAACATTTAATTTTTCTATTTTACTAAAGTTAATAACGCTGTTTTCTTTTATTTTTATACTTTACTAATCTAATTAAACGTTTATCATTCATGTTGTTTAATCAGCGATTTCACTAGCTACTACAATACTGTTTGAATTGGTTGTGGGTATTTTTCGCCGTTTTGCGAAGGAGTGCCCGTGAATAAATGCTTAACTCTCCGTAGTTACGTCAGTTTCTATTAATATGTTAACTCACTTGATCAGATAATAGTTCAGCTTTCGATCGATGTATGTTTCACTGAAATAAAAGTTATAAATTTAGTTAAAAATGTGTTTAACCGTGATTCACTGTTGGTGATTTTCCTTCTCTTATAGCGGTTAACAATACGTCTTTTTTCAATTGTCATAAGTGTACGTTATATGAGTAAAATAGCACTCCAGTGTTGTTGTTTTTTCCAATTCAACCTATGCTTAAACAAAGACATGCGTTTTCAAATGATTAATAACCTTTAAACAAATAGAATTATTCGATTCAAAACAGTACTAAATGCGTGTGGTTTTTTCGCGTGCGAAACTTATAACCCCACGGCAGATCCACACGCGTTGACTATCGGGAGTGCGTGTGAATCTTACGTGACACCGGTCATGTATTGAATATGGCGTGGAATCCACTCTTAACGTATTTCCTACAGATTTAGTTAATTTGAAAATATGTTATGCAGTACTATCATACCAAATTTAAAAGTCACACAATGTCCAACCGAGAGGTGACATTTTTCTCACGTTGTGATGGCTGGGGAAGGTGTTCTTGTTTACAAGTTAATGTGTACGTGGGCAATCGAAACACACACGTTGTTTAAAAAATAACGGTGCTTGCGTCATATTTCACAGTTTGGCTTCGTTTGAAATTCTATATATCCTACCCTTGCTTAATGTAATAAAAATGATCACATACTTGGACATTGAATGTCCAAACTGCTGCATAAATCAGTTGATCTGAATCTAATGAGGTTATTTTAACAAATAAACAAATAGAAACAACCGCTCTTATATGTTCTCAAGTATACATAAATATGTCAATTTGAAAGAAGGGCTGTCTATAATAGAAGTAAGAAGAAAGTCAAGAGACACATTCATTTATTTATTCTCTTTTATTTATTCTCTTTAATTCCTCCGGTTACAGAGATTTTATGGTACGTGAATACAGTGCAAACATATGTACAAGGTGACAAACATAAAATATGAAAACAAAAATACAAGAACATTGCTCAAACATACCTCAAAATCGATCTTTTATAAGAAACTTTATAAATAACGCTTAAGATTTATTGTTAAATTGTAAGATGATTTAATCTCTAAGATGCTTTTATAGGATCATTTATTCTCCTCTAAGATGCTTTATACTTAAGATTTATAATTAATTTTATATGAAAATATTTATTTAGATGAAAAACTATAATATATTGAATATCTTAGATGTAAATAATCAAAGAAGCAAACTTTGTGAATATGGCCCCTGGAATATTTTTATACATGAAGTACTGTATTAACTTTCCTATTTTTATTTTTTTTTTTTTTTTTTTTTTTTTGTTGTTGTTTATGATTTATTTTGTTTCAACGCTAAAATTGTAAATAAATAGTATAATTTATTTTAGATAAACATATTCATTACAAGTTCTGTTTGATGTGTATCTAAATATAACTTATAACGAATATGAATAATATAGGAATAAATTATAAATACGTTTATGAAATGTAATACAATATAATTTAAACGGTTGTGTTTGATCCTGGTCACACTTATCCAATTATGCTTCCAACACCATGATGCACCGTTCTCTTATCAGCTCCATCAAGATAACTCCTTTCTCCTACATTTACTCTCCAAATGAACATATTAGGTTTGGTACCTTGGAAGTTCATCTGATTCCTTGCAAAAAGGTTTAACGTGTTTGCAATAAACCAAAGGTTAGTTCCGTTATACGCAAATGTGTCAGTCCACACAACAGATGTTGTGTTTGAAATAAGCTCTTGTTGTGTTGAAAACGATACAAGTCCACCGTCCACTTCGGCTCGGGCTTTATACACGGCAGATTGCTCGAAAACGCCATAGAAAAGGGATTTCTCTCCATAAATCATCCCGTCAGATCCACCCGCTTTAATACCCAGAGTCATGAGATTTTCCGAAAAATTTGAATTTCTGTTCCGCAGGACGTCTGTAGGAATAGCGTAGAGTTGCCAGGCAGGAAGCGTGCAGTAATACACAAACTGAAAGTCAGATGATATAGCTATTCCGTCAATAGCGGCTGATATAAGGTCATCTTGGACGCCGGGAATAAGAGGAACAGCGCTCATTGAATTGTGTTGGAAACTGTATGCAGTGTTTTTATTATAATCATAAACGTAAAGTTTTCCTTCTGCCGTGTCGGTAATGTACGCGTAACCTACTTTCCCATTTACGTAATCAAGAACTATATCGTTCATAAAGTTTGAAGCTGGCGAGACAACGTTTCGCGGAAATATGAATTTCCGAACGATTGTCAAATCATTTAAGTTCAGTATTATCAATTTTGGTGGGCATAAATTTTCTGGCAGCATTGGTGATGCTATAGTTTTAATCCTACCAGTGTCAATAATCCACATAAAGCCAGTGTTTGGGTCCACCTCCATACTTTGCACGTATTGAAACGCATCACAATCTCCAATTGTATTCATGCGCCAGCTTGGGAAAGGTCGTAAAATAGTTCCATTCGAAGCGGTTATTAATTTATTCAATGTAGAAGGAATACCTTTACGCCATCTTGGAACTGTGACATACACATCGTCGCCGTGTACTTTAATTCCGGTTATTAAATTATTTTCCATTATATATTCTCCTCTCGCCATAGCATCCTGTTTAGCATATTCAGTTTCCCATTCGTAATCAACAAACACCAACGTGTACATCAATTCTGCATTGTCTCGTACTGACTGTGCAGAAAGTGAAATTTTGGCAAATGTATTAATTGAAATAAACATCCAAATAAAGTATTTAAAATGCATTTCTATATCTTTAAACTATTGATATGAAAATCATAGATTATACTGATCCCAATAGCTTTTTGGAATCTCTATTTAGTCTTGAACTGAGGTTAATAAAGTGAGGTGAAGTTATATACATTTGTCCTGTATTCTAGTATATGACAGACAAGATAACAGAGGTGCGAAGCGTGTACTGCCTAACGCATGAGAAATGTCTCTTAGTGACAGCGTGTTCCGTACTACGTTACAGTGAATGACCAGGTTTGATGCAATACATGTGTGTACTATCTAGTGGGTTATATGATTACTATAGAGACTAAGCGAACTTAAACCTAAACGAAACATAAACTACTACAGCCTACGCTCCATCTAGAAGTTTTTTGTTCAATTACAGAAATACAATTAAATAGTAAAATTAATCATATTTAATTGGTTAATAATCCATATTTAAATTCTTTAAGATTATTTTTACTTAAATAAAAGAATTAGAATAAAAAGTAAAATACAGTCTAGAGTCTATAATTGTATTACTTTCAGCCTCAAAGAAAAGAAACCGTACAATCAACAGATATGGTAAGGTTCTTTATTTTGATAACAACCTTTTGACAATATATTCATGGATTTTCATGGGTGGAACATGACATTCATAGTTTCATTATTTTTAAAAGATTTAACACGTGACTTTATGTACAGTATTTACTACAGCTGTGCGTAAAATGCATTTTTCAATTGTGTTACATTTGACTGTAGTTGAACAATCGTCTAACATCTCTTAAAATGACATGAATCGTATAAAATAAACAAAAACCTAATAAAGACTTTGTGAAAGCTTTAGACTTTTTATAAGTTAGTGAGTTCGTCATATTATGTATAAAACATACCAGTAATTGGTCAATAATCTATTACAAATGTGGGATATATTTTCATAAAAACTAACTAAATATCTATATAAACATCTTTAAAAGAAACTCATTACTGCGCTATGGAATCATTCGATATCCTTTTAAAATTCAAAATATATCATGTATTATGTGCCATTATAATCGAGGTGTATTTAATTATTCAAGTATTGTATATAAAAATATATATTTTTTTACAAAAGAACCAAAGTAACAGTTTTAATTCAAGAGTTTGATACATGTGCTAGCATATGTTCACAGCAACCATGAAAAATATCCTTTATTTTTGTTTCATCCAAATAGTCCCGGTACACTAGAATGTGCTGTTTTGCGAATAGCATCTGAAAGATAACCTTCTTCTCCAACATTGATTTTCCAAAGGAACATGTTCAACTCTTTACCAGAAAATGTCATTTGGTTTTTAAACCATAACGGTAGGTTATTTGCAACAAACCATAAATCCGTGCCATTAAAGGCAAATGTATCTGCCCAAGCTACTGTCTGATGATTTTGAATCAGTTTTCTTTCATTTGTTAGGTGAACTATTCCACTTGTTCCCTCGGATGTCATGTACACGGCGTCTTGTTCATACACACCATAGTAAAGTCTCGTTTGTCCATAGATTATGCCACCGGAAGCACCGCGCCTTCTACCTACATCAACCAGGTCTTTTGCGAACATCTGATTGGTTAAGTTTGTACGGAGCACATTTGTAGGAATTGCAAAGAGATCTAATGCCGGTAGCGTGCAGTAATAGACATAACGGAAATCGGCAGACATGGCAATCCCATCAATTGCCGCTGATGGCATTCCATCTTGTAAACCTTGAATAGGCGCTGGTCTGTTCATGGATGAGTGGTGATAGAAATAAGCGAGATTATTGCTGTAGTCATAGACAATGAGCTTTGCATCTCCTGCGTCGCTGATATACGCAAAACTTGCTTTCCCACCAACGTAGTCGATAACTATATCGTTCAAATAATTAGAAGTTGGCGAAGCAACATTAGATGGAAAAATAAACTTTCGCACTGTTGTCATCAATTTGAGATCAATGATGATCAGTTTTGCTGGGCAAAGATTGACTGGATCAGAAGAGGATGATCTGGTGTTGACCCGACCGACATCTATAATCCACATGTATCCTGTATTTGGGTCAATTTCCATACTCTGTACGAACTGAAAAGCATTGCAGTCCCCCACTTTATTCATACTCCAGTTTGGAAACGGCTTCAAAATTGTTTGTCCCGAATTTGTTTGTACTACTTTATTTAATGTTGAGGGAACACCTTCTCGCCATCTCGGAGTAGTAACGTAGACATCGTCTCCAAATACTTTGATTCCGGCGACGATATTGTTATGAACTATATACTCGCCTTTCGTTACTGCATCAGCCTTTGTTGATATATTATCCCATTCGTAATCCACATAAGCCAGACTGAAAACTGTCTTTGCTTCGCCATAAATCTCTGCGTTGAATTCGAAGAGTTGGCACAGGCAAATCGCGATGAATAAAATAAAGCGTATACCCATTATTTGATTTATAAGAAGCAGTAATAGAAACTGCAAGTATAAAAACATAGAATATTCGTCTTTATATAGTCATCATTCCGTTTTTAAGTAACTATGTATCCAATTGGGACTGTTAGATAATAAATGTGTACTAACTTGACAGTTGTCACCAATTTTAACATGTCTCTTATGAGGGGTTCTCAAAATGTATATTCAGTAGAGTGTGTATTGTGTACTTAATGATAAAAGATATTTGAAAGCTGTCTACAGTTTCAAATGTTTCTTGTGAGGGTTCTCCAAATGTACATTTAGTATATTGTATAGTGTGTGCTTTATGATAACAGACATTTGAAAGTTGTCAAAATGTGTCCTACGTGGAGGTTGGTTTTTGGTTCCTAGTAGACGTTATCAAAACATCTGAAATAGGTTAACAAGATAACATACTACCTAATCGACAACAATTTCATTCCAAACATGTACCGTCTAAACAATTCTACACCAAACATATTTCGTACGCTTTACAGCAATTTTACGCCTAATATGTACCATCTGAACGAAAGACGTATTTGTCTTAATAAAGCAAGTTTTCAAAGAAAAGATAATCGGAGGCATTCACAAATCTCTACTTGAGATTTTAGGAGAGTTCGGAGGTCAAATCCTGAGTAAGTAGAACCTATCAACAAATTGAACATCAATGATTGTGGGGTTTCCTAGGTGGACATGACTAAAACAGATAATAATGAAACTTTTGCAAAGTGCTCAGGGGCATTGTCACCACTTGTATACATTATGAATATTACATGTTTCCCTCAAGAATCAGGAAGCAATAGGGGCATAAGGGATTTTAGAGAATGTGTTGCAAGTAGTTCAACTGGTAAAACCAATGATTATGCGAGCCATTAATTACAATAAAAAATATCCTTTAGTTATAAGTATAATGCTTATCCATGTGGAGTGCGTGGTCCAGGGTAGAGCACAGGGGAAACAGGGGCCTCGTCTATTTTTCATCATGAGAGTGTGTATCCTTTTTCAGCAATATTCAAAACAAGGATTTTATTTATTTTATCTTATTTCTATGTGCTTGTTATTAGAATTTAAGGGAAATTGCATTTAAACTGTTTGACTAGTACAGTCAAACCTGTATATGTTGTCATCTCTTTTAAGCAGTCACCTGTCTTAAGCAACACTATTTTCTATTCTCCATTTCTATGCTTTCAGAGTAAATCAACCTGTATTTAGCAATAACTTGTCTTAAAACGTCAATTTTGCTCCTTCCCTAGACTGATTGGTTAAGACACTTTTGACAATATTTCATTGACACATTCTACAAATGAAAAGTCAATGTTTGTTTGTTCTGAAATAACTTTTTAACTAAGCATACACGTTGATAAAAGGTGTGTTGCTGCGCACAACAGTAATGACTCCTATCAACACTTTAATTTGTAGGTCAGCGTAGGTTAACTTTGTTTGATTAATAAAAGAAAACAACGATAGATAGTTTCAAATTATCTTAAACAAATTAATATGTTTCGAATCTCGTTTCATGCTTTCAGTAAGTTGTTAACATGATCAATCTGATGTATGTAGTCTTTATAGAGTGATTCCCCTTTAAGAACATTTGGGATAAATGGTAATTAAGTACAAAAACAATAAAGGATGTTACCAGTATATTTCAATTGTCAATACATAATACTCGAGATAGTTATTGCAGTATCGGAAGACAGACAGACAGACAGACAGACAGACAGACAGACAGACAGACAGACAGACAGACAGGCAGGCAGGCAGGCAGGCAGGCAGGCAGGCAGGCAAAGATCGATAGATAGACAGATAGGTAGGTAGGTAGGTAGGTAGGTAGGTAGGTAGACAAACACTGCGCCTCCCGAGTTTGTGAACCTTAGTCAATGTGTTGCTATTTTGTGTTGTAAGCAGTATTACAACGCACTGAGCCATATGCGGCAGTAAGTATGGTTACATATGTGCATTTTGTATGGCTTACTGCAGCAGTTGTTTTGATATTTCCATAGATGTGTTAACAAAATGATACTATCAAGTAGCAAATTAACGGTCATCTGACAGTTATTATATTAAAAATTCGTAGGCAGTTGGTTTTCTTTGCAAAGGACGAGAAATAATTCCAGTAATTGGGAATTTTATATAAAGATTACTTTTCAAGAACTTTTACAACTTTTATAATACAGTAGTATTTTTTTACTAAAATAATAATAAAGTACATTTCGTTGATAATTTTCTTCTTTTATATCATTTTGCGGCATAGTTTTGTATGTCATAGTTTGTGTGTTTACTTACCGACGCAACAAGCCATACAAAATTTTTTTGTTGGAATTTTTCATATGTCTTACTGTGGTGGGTACTTTTATGGCTCACTGCACTGCGTTGAAGTGAAGCAAACGAATTGAGCTTATTTTTATATGCCCGTTTTGAAAAAAACGGAACGTATTGTGTGATGGCGCGTGTGTGCGTGTGTGTGTGCGTGTGTGCGTGCGTGAGGCGTGCGTGCGTGCGTGCGTCTGTTTGTCCGTCCGTCCGTAATATTTCGTATCCGGTGAAAACATAAAAACCGTTCGAGGAATTGACTGAAACCTTGGCATATAGATAGATGACAATTAGACGATGTACAGAGTGCAAAAACCAGTTCGATAGGTTAAAGGTCAAGGTCACCAAATTGGATTCATAGTTCAAATCTGTCATATTTCGTGTCCGGAACAGAACATAAAAACCATTTGAGGTATTGACTTGAAAATTGGGATATAGGTATATGATGATTAGACGATGTGTAAAGCGCAAGAATCTGGTTGGTAGGTCAAAGGTCAAGGTCACAAATTGAGAAACTGTCATTCACTTTTTGTGTCCACAACAGAACTTAAAAAGTGTTGAAGATATTGATTTGAAACTTGGAATATAGGTAGGTGGCGATAAGTCAATGTGCAGAGTGCAACGTTGGTCACCTCTGCCAAAACCCCTCACCCCCAACCCGTTAACCCCTCCCCCATCCCCCAGCACCGATCCCTCCAACACAAAACCACAATCCCCAAAGGGCCTCCCCCGCCCCCCTCAAATAAAAAAAAATTAAAATTAAAAACTGTTGAAGGTATTGATTTGAAACATGGAATATAGGTAGCTGGCGATGAATCAATGTGCAGAGTGCAACACTGGTCACCTCTGCCTAAACCCATCACCACCATTAACACCCCAACAACCGAAATTATCCCTCCCCAACAAAAAATGTCCCCCAACCCAATTGTTTTTCAACAAGACGATGTAAAGAAACCCCATCCCTTAAACACAATCCCCCCACACCAAAAAAATCCCCTCCTGTTATCTCCTCCCCCCCCCCCCCCCCCCACCCCACCGCACCCCATCCCACCCCCATTTCTTCCCTCATTTAATCTAAATCTTCGGGCATATAATGCCCCGCTTAGCGGAGTTCTTGTTAAAAAGAATTTACACAGGGTAAAATTTAGTACACATTTGATAACTGCACTTTTGATTATCTCAAGAGTGTATATTTCTTAACCCTGACTGTCAGATCTTTGCATTCAGTCTTTATATACACTTCATTCAGGATATAATTACAGGAAACTGTTTATAATAGTTGTCATTGCAATTATTTGATTTTGGTTTGATTAACTAATTAACATTTCATGTACTTCCGTGTAATAAACTGTTATGCTTCAGTCTTATGATATACAAAATAAAAACTAATATTTACACCTCAAAATATATAGGTAACTTATCATATAATATTTCAATAATAATTGTTGAACTTATATTATATAATATAAAAAAATATAATATGTACAATTTCACAAAATAAAATCTTTGTGAAATAGATTTGATTTAAATCCATCAATAGATAACATTTTCAGACATGGAGTACTCGTATTTGTACTTGTACTTACTCGAGTACAGTTTTTCTAGTACTCAAGTATAGGTACTCATACTTACTCGAGTACAGAAGCAAAAATTAGTACTTTTTATACTTGATTAATAAGTTGTATATAAAAATATAAAACAGGAATTTTTAAGTAAGAAAAAAGAAAAGGGTTAAGATTTTCTTTAATAAATAGTTTCTATAATTTATTCATTAAATAGGGATCTTTTTAACTACACAGTACAGGTAGAGAGTAGCTGGTAAAAGCCTGTTTTTTTCCTCTGTTGTTTGCCGACAATGTGTCTTTCAAGAGACTTGTTAGGTCTATTTATGCACTAGATACCAAATATACCAAGTGACCCCCACGCTAGGGTCATAGCAGCCTGTGATAAATGTCAGAATATCCCAAGAGTGTATATCTCTTAACCCTGACTGTCAGATCTTTGCATTCAGTCTTTATATACACCTCATTCAGGATATAATTACAGGAAACTGTTTATAATAGTTGTCATTGCAATTATTTGATTTTGGTTTGATTAACTAATTAACATTTCAAGTACTTCCGTGTAATAAACTGTTATGCTTCAGTCTTATGATATACAAAATAAAAATTAATATTTACACCTCAACATATATAGGTAACTTATCATATAATATTTCAATAATAATTGTTGAACTTATACTATAAAATATAAAAAAATATAATATGTACAATTTCACAAAATAAAATCTTTGTGAAATAGATTTGATTTAAATCCATCAATAGATAACATTTTCAGACATGGAGTACTCGTATTTGTACTTGTACTTACTCGAGTACAGTTTTTCTAGTACTCAAGTATAGGTACTCATACTTACTCGAGTACAGAAGCAAAAATAAGTACTTTTTATACTTGATTAATAAGTTGTATATAAAAATATAAAACAGGAATTTTTAAGTAAGAAAAAAGAAAAGGGTTAAGATTTTCTTTAATAAATAGTTTCTATAATTTATTCATTAAATAGGGATCTTTTTAACTACACAGTACAGGTAGAGAGTAGCTGGTAAAAGCCTGTTTTTTTTTCCTTCGTTGTTTACCAACAATGTGTTTTTCAAGAGACTTGTTAGGTCTATTTATGCACTAGATACCAAATATACCAAGTGACCCCCACGCCAGGGTCATAGCAGCCTGTGATAAATGTCAGAATATCTTTGTTAAGCATTTGTTACACGCAGCATACCCAGTTGTAAAAATAAAATAATAGCATCCTGTCGCATGTCCTCGATAGTTTCTAACAACTGCAGCATTAAGCTATATTAAAAAATCATATGACGAACTGCAGCAGTTTTCAAATATTTTTCAAATATCGACATAAGTGCGGCAGTAAGCCATATGTCTCAGTGCGTTGTAACAAGTGGTGTAACAAAGCCCGATTCCAGTTTTGAAGAAAAAGATTTAAACTTCGTCATTTTTTAAAAAAACTTTCAAATATGAGAAAACAAAGCTCGACCAGATTATTATATATATGCAAGAAAATAAACAGCATGAACCATAAATTCTATTTTATTCTTACTATTAACTAAAATCATTATTTTTTTCTTTTAGAAACAAAGATAGACGGTTCATTTCATGTTGCACTTTGTATGGTCGATGCAGCATAAATGACCAAGGGCCGACAACTCACAAGTGTAGAATACAAGTATAATCAAAATAAAATTGTAAATTGAATAGAATTATGAATAAACAATTATACAATATATACAAATTAAAGCTAATTACTCATAAACTAAAAAATACCGCTGGTTTAAAGATGTCCTATGATGGAATTAACACCTTTTTAAGTTCTTTCTCCTACGCGTTCCGTATATTTATATCGCTATACAAACTGCATAAATTGTATGAATGTTATAACTGCCATTAAAATACACTAATATTTGTTTATAAGATATTCTACTAACGCGTCCGAATTATCGTAGATTTAGCGTCAATCGTCCCTCGTGGCGAAGGCTATTTAAACATGGTTATCTTCCCTAGAACTCTTTACTGAGTTATCTGGCTTTACGTCGCCTCGTACCAACTATACTTTGACTATACTCCGACGCCAGGATCGTCAAGCCGTCCATATAACGAGTATGTGGGTTGCTGTCCTTATGACGGTACTACCACTAGCTGACGTTCTATCATGTCTATACGTCGTTAACGTAGCGGACATATATCTCGTGTACGTCTAAAACAGCTACAATATTGATGCTAATGTCGGTCAATAACTATATGCATATAATGCATGTACATAGCTAATGTTGTATCTATTTTAACTGTTACCGACTTTGAATAAAATCTTTTATCTTGTTTCTTTTACAATTTGGAGAACTAGAACAGTTTCTACAGTTCAACGTAAATACAAAAACTTGATTGATTTATTTATTTATTGAATGATTGGATATTTAGCGCCATTTGTATGCCATTCATGCCTAACAGACGATCAGTCAACATTACTACTCTTAATACAGTTTAACGTATAAACTTATACTTGACTGATTGATTGATCGATTGATTGACTGATTGATTGATTAGATATTTAGTACCATTTGTATGCCTATTGGAGCTAACAGACGAACAGTTAACATAACCACTATTTCCTGGGATCCTGAAAGGTTTACGTCTCACACACCAATTAATTTTGTACTGTTCTACATATAGAGACATGCACTTCTGGAACACTGGATACATTACCAATGGTTCTAAAAGTGCCTTATTCCCATAGATAGTCCTCTGTTGGTCCAAATATGCAGAAAAAAACATGGGGTTGACCAGGTTGCTTTTTCACAATTTCGATGGTTTGATGGCACCCCTTCATTTTTGACAATTCTGCCCATTTGTTGCAGTGTATCACTACGCATCTTTAAACTGTTATAGCATCATCAAACAGTTCCCAGGATCACCCAAACTTTGCAGAAATCATGAAAATGTTCCAATGTTCCCATATGCACAAAGAAATATGACATTTTATGCATTTTTAAAAAAAAAATTACCCAACCGCTTTACACAGCTCTAATTTCTTGGGCGTAATAATCTTGCTACCGTCATGCAAGGGATGTAATTGTTCAGTGAGACCTTGAAGAGTAGAAATTGTCATGACATGTGACTGAAATTTTTGTCGAACAAACCTTTACCATTTCTAAATATAAAAGGACGCCTTTTGAATTCATCGCGCAACTGTTTTCGAATTCATGCACCAAAATAAGATGGCGGTCACACATGCATAAATCAGTTACAGACGACTCGAAAACAGGAAAAACTGCCAAAATTTTTAAGCCATTGTACCTTAATAAAAATAATTCTAGAAAAAGAAATACTTTGAAAATGTCCTTGTATTGACTCCTATAGTGTATCTATCTGACTGCATATTCATTTTATTGTATATGCAACATTACATAACTTAAGTGTCAAAATACATGACCATATATGGATAAATAGTTGTTTTTGCTTCAAATAATGCTCTGTTTTGTTGCAAAACTATATATTTGACTTTTTTTATATCTATAACAAACAAATATTAATGTTTGAAGGTGCCCAGCAATAATTTGCATGTCACTGACACTAACCATGCCCCCTTTTTCAATACATGAATGAATAACATACTTTTGTACATGCATTAGATTCATTATCAACTATGAATATATCCCTTACCAATTGAGGTATCTATTAGGCATATATTAAATTCCAATACTATTTTGTTTATTTTATCAATAAAAATTGCAAATGAAAGTAAAGTGTTCATGAAAATCACTTTAAAGCAAGAACATGAAACGATGAATGAAAATGAGACAAAATATGGATACATCATATTTGGCTGGATCGATAAGCTCATTGCAAAAAGACGGTTTGCTAAAGCGCATCTCTTTACGACAAATTAGTTTGAAATAAATATATCAAAGAATATCGCGATAAGAAATATTTGTCGCGAGATGACTCGTTACTTTACAGATTTTCCAAAACTGGCATAAAAAAATGGGCAGTTAAAATAGAGTTGTTGCAATAATTATATGAAAATTAGAAATTGTCATATTGGAGAATGCTATACTGTTGAATGTGGAGAAAAATATTGTACACATTCAATAACAGACATTGAAAAAACATCATCTTCAATGAGAAAAATCTATATTCTATAGCAAGCATCATGTTTTTTTATTTGACAAAAAAGTAAGAAGAACAACCGAAAGAAATCAGATGATGGTACAAAAGTTTCAAGCACAGGTTAACTAAACGCTGAGAAATTATAACGCGAATCTGTTTCGCGTCATTTCAAAGATGTCGCATTTTACAATTTACCTTAATGTCCAAGAGTAGGTAAATACTTTGTATAAGCCAGACCCAGCTGCATAAATATCAACAATGAGGAGAAAAAAATGACAGTAAAACAAAAATGGCAGTCAAACGCCATACCATTAAAATGAAACGCGACAGTTTGGCGGTCGGTATATTGAAAACTGGATACAGAGCTGTTGATAACAAATATCAATTACAAAATAATGAAACAGGAAATTTCTCCATAATTCATGATCAATATAATATTAATTGATAAACAGCGACATAAAAACAATATTGCTCATACGCGACCAACCGTATTGTCAAAAAGCATGCACTAAAGAGTGGAAACAGTATCGCGACAAATGTTACCATTTTTATGTGGGTGGGGTATGAATTATACATAAAAAATGAGTTTCTAACACAAAAAAATGGTTTAACTTACATGAATCATGAAATCTGGATGCAGTGAATGCTCTAGACATGCTTTTGTTGTGATATATTAGAATCACTGTCTCTCTGTGTGACTTTCAAGTGTTTTTAAGTGCAAACTTCTATTCATTTTAGCCAGGATTTTGAGACAGATGGCTAAAATCAAGTCTTATCACATGATTCAGCAAAGCATATTTGCATACATGATCATTTCTTTTTCAGTTAAATAGATGATCTCACTTTGTGTTCCTTCCATTGAATTGAATAAATCCTGATTCCAACATTTCCATGACAAATTTTCAGCTGCTCAGTCTCATTGCCCTATTTGCTTTACTGTTTTAGCTTCAAGTTTGGTTTTGCCTGTGTGACACTTCTCTATTACACTCAAAGTCATCCATTTTTCACAAAAAATACATTTATTTTTCCATTTAGAGGTTTCAAATACAGTATTTCCCATAGAAAGTGACATATTTTCAAAACGAAAGTAAATCTGAATCACAAAGATGCAGTTTCCTCCCAGCGTCTACCGAAAATGATCTGATTCTTGAACGTCTCACACACCAATTAATTTTGTACTGTTCTACATATAGAGACATGCACTTCTGGAACACTGGATACATTACCAATGGTTCTAAAAGTGCCTTATTCCCATAGATAGTCCTCTGTTGGTCCAAATATGCAGAAAAAAACATGGGGTTGACCAGGTTGCTTTTTCACAATTTCGATGGTTTGATGGCACCCCTTCATTTTTGACAATTCTGCCCATTTGTTGCAGTGTATCACTACGCATCTTTAAACTGTTATAGCATCATCAAACAGTTCCCAGGGTCACCCAAACTTTGCAGAAATCATGAAAATGTTCCAATGTTCCCATATGCACAAAGAAATATGACATTTTATGCATTTTTAAAAAAAAAATTACCCAACCGCTTTACACAGCTCTAATTTCTTGGGCGTAATAATCTTGCTACCGTCATGCAAGGGATGTAATTGTTCAGTGAGACCTTTACCAGTAATCGAACACACCGAAATAACTCATAACTATCCCACTTGAATCAGCGATGAGAGACAAATTACTGTCAAGGTTAATCGCAATGCCATATATCAATCAACACGGAGAATAAGGATGGGTGGGGATTCGAACTCTAGACCCCATGATTGATAGCCAAACGCGTTACCGATATAGTCAATTGGGCTCAGTATTCCATAGTATATTATACATATACAATGCCCTTGAGTGTGAAATATCATTAATGATTTTATATTGTTTATTATTAAGAAAGTACATCAAATAATATTTAAAACACATACTTATCCATATTATCTGTACATTTGTACTCTAATCAGAAATTTTACATTTAACTAATTGGTGAAAACTAGTTAAGCTTGTGAAATATATCGATAATTACTTACTAAATTAAATGTAGTATATATATATAAGTATAATACTGTAACAGAATGAGATCCTGATCATGCTAATAATCTAGCTAAATAAGCCTTACTTGTGAAAACTGCCACCATACGTCTGTTTTTACCAGCAAACAAGCATTGTATTAAACGAGCATGCCGTTAATAAGACTATTTCTACATGGATCAGCAATGATTATATATATGGACATAATCATCCATATTTACTATAAATGAACTCACCTTATCCCTGTAGACTCAGATATTATATCTGTATAACTATACTATGTGTAAGTTAAAATAGTGTTTCAAATATAAAGATTATGTTTATATTAAGTGTAATCAATCTAAACAAGTTTAATTATAAATATCTAAGGTTAAATGAGAGAATCCTTGTATGACCTTTCAAAATATCTACTGCCAGATTGCTGCTGTCAGCAAGAACTTTTGGATCTCTCTACTTGATCTTTCAGCTGCGTTTGACGCTATTGATCCCCACACACTGTTAAGCCGTCTAGAAAATCATTATGGAATTTCTGTACACAAAACCAGTAGGTTAGATTTGTTGAAGTCATGGACTATTACATCATTTCTACGCTGGCGATTCTCAACTTTATAATTCATTTAAACCTATAGACACTGTTTCCAAAATTGAAGCTCTACATTGCATTGAGTGTTGTTTAACTGAAATTGTCTCATGGATGAACAGAAATATGCTTAAACTTAACACAGATAATACTGAAGTAATGTTGTTCTCATCAAAATATAATTCCAAATATGTTGAAAATGTATCAGTGAAAGTTGGTTAATCTTTGATTAAGTCAACAGACTCTGCTAGAAGTCTTGGTGCAATATTTACTCCACATATGGATATGGAAGAGCAAGTTAATTATGTATGTAGATCTGTGTATATTAAACTACGCAGTACTGGCCGTATAAGAAGATATCTTACAAATGATGCCACAATTACTCTAGTTAATTCATTAGATACCTCAAGATTGGACTACTGTCATGCAGTTCTTGTCGGCATTTCAAGTTCCACTTTAAATAAACTGCAGCGTGTACAAAATACTGCTGCTCGTATTATCACAAGAACTTCACGCGGCATCCATATAACTCCAGTGCTGAAAGAACTGTGCCTTACAGGATTCAGTATAAAGTCCTTATACAAACCTACAAGGCGTTACATTGTCAGTCACCACTATATATACAAGAAATGTTGAAGGATTATAGACCAGATAGGGACCTACGCTCTAATAACTCGCTGACACTAGTGGTACCAAGGAATAGAACTGTTCTATTTGGAAACAGGAGTTTCGAGCATTCTGCTCCGAGCTTATGGAACACATTGTCTAGCAATATCCAGGGCGTACAATCTTTAAATGTGTTTAAGAAACTATTAAAAACACAGTTTTTTATGAAACACTATGTGCACTGAATAGTAACAGTGGTATGTGACAATGTTCTAGAAACACTGACATTTGATGATATTTGAATCTAGCCAGCTCTCAACTTCCTGATTTTATTGATCAGTTTTTATGATGCTTTTCATGTTTATGATTTCTTTGTGATGCCATATACTTGTTTTATTTGCATTGTAGATTGATTTTAATCTCCATGTTTGCTGTATATTATCTTAGTCTATATGTAGACGTCATGTCTTTTTTATTCAGTTGGATGTGACTGGGATATCCGTGCTGATGTATGTTTTATGATCTTACATTTTAAGCTGAGTCTTTAAATTGTTATGCAATACTATGTAAGAAAATGTTACTGTATGTACAGCACTTTTGAACGTGTTTCTGATATGATAAGAGTGCTATATAAGTGTGGCATAATATTAATATAATAATAATAATAATAATAATTATGTTTGTATATATATAATCAGCAAAAAAAAAAGAAACGTTCCTCTTTTATAATAATAATAATAATAATCTCTGTTTTCAGACTAATGCAGATTACCCAATGTATAGACACAATTCATGATGGTGAATATTCACTAAGAATAATTATATTAATGTCTTACTTTCAAATAATGCTTATTATTCTCAAATAAGAAATCGTATAAGAACCTCCACGAAAGTTGCCAGAGTAGGAAGAGTTGAAAATATGTCCACCTCAATTCTTGCATCTTCATTTCTACTTTATTTTGAGTTTTAATATTATCTTGCATGATTTGCATTGTGGTATCCTATTCATGCTAATTTATGATATGGATATTGTGTTTTTATTGTGTTAAATGAACTCTTCGTATATCAAATCTGGCAACATGGCGGACAATTGCCAGATCAGCTAGATTCTGGAAACATGTGGATATGAAATGCACGCATATGATTGGCTGAGAAGTGCCAAAATCCCAGACTTTTTACCTATATAAACGCTTAGAATCTTTAGATTTCAGTTCACCTTTAATTCCCGACAACAAAAAAAGCAGTTCCACCACTTCTGATATTTTAAACTTTCGTTGTATAATGTATATTTTCATTGACTGTATATCAAAGTATTGCCTTATTAGGTACCTAATCATATAAACTGTATAAATCAGCCTGCCATTCAATCTTGTGGTTTTTATATTTTGCTCGCCATGTATCTAATAACAAGACCTGAATATATTGTCAGTGAATATTGCATTTCACGCTATTAGACAATTTCCGTTAAAAGATCAGGAGGATGAGGAGGCTGGAGAATATTAACTTGAAATAACTGTTCTAAAGAGGAATATATTACTAGCGCCAATGGTAGATGAATATAGAATGACCGGATATTTTATAAAGAGAAAGAAAGAAAATCATCATCTGATCACAGCTTGTTGTCCTATTGGTAGTCGTAATATGATAATGATACGTCATTTGATGACGATCGTACTAATTATGTAATTATCGCTAGTCACGTACAAGTTCTAATTTGCGTGTACAACCGTAATAGCATATACCCGATCATTTCGCATCAGGTTTTTAGACCGGCTTCGTGGATTTTTCGCTGCAAAGAAAAATATTTCATAATGAAGGCAACCGTTGCAAGGTTGGTAGAATTCAATTAATTCTTTAACTGTTTTTTAATATAATGATATATGGCATAAATTGAAAGTATTGTATTTTTTATTATAATTGTGATTACCGAAACAACATTTTATTGAAAATGATATATAACATAATATTTCCTCTATAAGTTATAAGATTTATTATTGTATTGTTTTAAAATAATGATTATTTCTAAAATATGTAATTATTATTTAGTTTTTATTTTAAGTTATTTTCATTAGATCTAGTATTGTTAATATTATTATTATTATTATTATTATTATTATTAGTAGTAGTAGTAGTAGTAGTAGTAGTAGTAGTATTATTATTATAATTATTATTATTTTCATTATCATTTTTTTTTTTATTAGTATTTTTATTATTATTATGTATATTATTATTATTATTATTACTATTATTATATCTATTATTATTATTATTATTATTATTATCATTAATATTATTATTATATCTATTATTATTATAAGTAGTAGTAGTAGTAGTAGTAATATAATGTTGGAGTCAAGTACTAAGAAGAACAAACTGTTTAGACTACTTTATTCGACCTCGTCTCAGAGAGTGCTAAATAAGAAATTGGGATGCATTGTGTAGCAGAAAGTTTTGTAGAAGAGCCACAAATACAATATGTTACAATTTTTATTATTATTATATCATTTTTATTAATTTTTTTTATTATTATTTTTATTTCAATTTAACTATTTTAACGGGAAAAAAATGATTTTTTGAATATATATTTATTTCCTTTTTTTTTAATAATTATCATTAGATCTATTATTATTATTATTAACATTATTATTAGTATTCTTACCTCGTCGTATGTTCAAATATACAAAACAGTTTATATAAAACAAGTGACAAGTTACAGCATATAAGAGACGAAAATATACAGGCAACTGAGGTGCAAAATGTCCTTTAACATTAAAATATTAGAGTCTTATTAACAATTGTTTAATAACGGACACACAGACGGACGAATGAATGATAAAGAGTACACAAGTACGCAATTGCACATGTAGGCTAAAACACTGAAGTTATACAAATGCATTAAAATCATAAAAAGAGGAATTAACCACGCCCACAACAGCATTTTGTACAGAAATGGCATTGAGTTATTAGTGTTTTATCCCCGCAATTCCACCTTACAATGCAATTTCAATTGCAAAACATTATTTTTTACTATGCCTCTTGTTCACTTTAGCGTTAGTTTACAGGTACAAAACTACAAATAAAATGTTTAAAGAAAGTACAGATTTGTTAAAAATTATCAGTTTTCACAACCATATCAATATGATTGCAATGTTTTGAACAGAAACTTGGAAATAACAAATTTTTGGAGAGTAAAATTTCTTCTTTTTTTTGCTGAGTATAGTATACACCTATCTATTTACATTTACAGTTATCACAAAAAGAGAGGGAGCTCGTTTTCAATACTACAACAGTTTGAAATTACGCCAGATGTTGGATGCGGTAAGATTACATACAATTACTACATAATTCGAAAATGGTTATTTTGACCTGTGATCAAACATTTCCCAATATTGTTATTACAAATATACATTAAATGACGGATATAATTACTGATTCATAAACAAAAAGATTGGGTTGTAATTTATATGTCATATTAATATTTGATAGTATTACAAACACTGCACCCCTTTGGTACTTGTGTGCTAACATATTTATTTTTAAAAGGATTAACTAATCAATTCTGTGGAGTATATATTCGTTTTAATAGTGTAGACTTAAACAACGTTATTTCATTTGATATACACTTGATTTATATCAATGACCATAGATTCGTTTTTCAGTTTAAACGCTTTGTATATATAAACAGAAAGGTTTCTTATAATATGTTTACTTCAGTGTGTATCAATTTTATCTTTTTTTAACATACTTGGGTTGATATAATATTTACTTTTAAATTAGCCCTTGTATAAACGACATTTAAATAAAAAATGATACTCGTCCTCCAAAAACATGTACCTTAAGTTTCCATAACATGCAATTTCTGTATGTATATTTTATTTCATACATTTACTCCTTTTTGAAAAAAGCGGGGGACATAAATTCCCTGAATATGTTTGTTCGAAATACTATGGAAACATCTTTTCATCACGTTCGTGTTACAATTACCACTTGATTTACATATGTTACAGGACGAATTTTCCGTGTTAATTACCTGAGCCGTTCTGGAAAATGGGTACATCTTTTGAAGCTGCTTGCTCTTGTTTTTATACCAATCATCGGTGGATGGGGATTCACCTTGTTCTCCCTCGCTGATAGTGTTACAATGAGACATGAGACAGTTGAAGTAAGTATCATTTGTGGCCGGACTTTATGCAAAGTTATAACTATGTTTATGTCGGTATAAGCTCTTCAGTCTTGATCACGCCAAAATGATCATACGCGACAGGGACTACTTTTTATCCATCGAACTTATTTTTTTTCATTGTATTATATTATGCTATTTTACAACTAGAATTTGTAATAACTGTAGTAATTTAAATAATTATTTGTATAATAAGCATATTTGCCAAGGTCTTATTTGTTTTATTAGCGGTTATATTAGAATGTACTATTTTTAGAAATAAACAATTAACCATAGACTTCGCATCAAGACCTTTTCATCTTTTCAGTACTAATTTATTATTATATGGTGATTAAAAGAAAGGTCATATAATATACAGCTATTATTGAAGCTGTAATTACTTTTATAAGATATATCAAAGTTTTAAATGTCTTCCAAGATATAATGTGACACCTTATTTTTCATTCTTCAACATATTTAAGTAGTTAACAGTCGCATTTTTCATCAACCCGTCACCATCCCCACTTCGCCCCCTGTTTTGTTATAAAATACATTCAGATATGGAGTTTGATAGCTCTATGGCTATCAGTCAATATTATTGATGCAGGGATGGCTGATTGCTAATTACAATGGTTGTTTGTTATGCAAATAGGAAGAACAACATAAGGACCAATACCACGTGTGACTATACTGACAATAGCTGCTTGTCTAAAGTTTGCCTCATCAAAAGACAATTTGAAGTCAACGAGAAATTAAAACGGCGTTTCATCTCATGCACTTCAATATAATGATTGGTATTCCGTTTACCTTTAGACCAAACATTGCTGTCTGATACTCATAGATGCAACTGAATAATCTTCAAAACTTTTCTTCGTCTCACAGTCCTTGAACTTCGCAGAAATGAAACTGGACTGTATGTTTCAGCCATTTTCATGATTCCAATATGTATTACTTTCAGTCATTAACATTTTCAATGCAGCGCGCATTAAGGAGTTTCTATTTTGAATAACGCATGGAATAGCTTCAGGGTGATTTTATTTGATATCACTTAGTATTGTTACAAGAGCACTCCAAATAGCAGTATATGCTTTCTTTTGTAAGAAAAATTAAACATTGGTCTGAGGCAAGGCCAAACCATTTTAAGATCGAAACAAACAACCGCCCGTGTTTTGTCACGTTGGTCATAATCACGTTCAAGTTTTGTTTGTATTTTGTCAATCTTATGTCCATTTATTTCTTTTCTAATTCTTTATTTGTTGTTTTATTTTCAGCTTGTGCACTTGTCATAAAATGACTTTTTGTAAGATGAAAACGTATATTGTATTCTTCTGGAAATACCTTTCTGTACATACTCCTTTTCAAGTGATTCAAACTATGTGGCTAACATTTCTAAGTGAACATATCATACATCTTCCTGTATGTATTCTTTAATTGTAGAGGTTGTACAATAATGGGATTGTGCGCGAGGATAAGATTCAATGTGAGAACGAATAAAGTTGAGATTTTCTTCACCAGTCCTTTCTTTTTTTATAACTGCTCTTATTGCTAAATTTCATTTATTTCCTTTGTCTGTTTCATCATAAAAATCGAACCTGCTTTTAATTAACTTGAAAAAAAAAGAGGTAGAACTTTTTGCGAAACCGAATCTTTTCTGTGTCCTTTATAAAGTATTATTAATTTTGAAAGAGAACCTTCTTTTAGCATAATCTATCATGCTCACTTGTCTGTTGTTTGAATGTATAAACCAAATGTTCTATTATCATATAAAGATCAGAAGCTTTTGTGATTATCATTAGCATTTTTCCTACTAAATAATTGTTCGCACTTGTATTTATATTTGCCGTGACATTCTTCAGAAAATGTCTTTACTTTTTGTTGAATCCGTTTACCTCTTGTATTAATGTATTCTTCTCTAGTCTGTCCTTTTTGTCTTCTTTTTGCCATTCTGCTTGATCTCTTGTTCACTTTCTATGGCGTTTCACAGAGTTTGCATTTATGATTATATTTTCATTTTCTATAATATTGTTAATTTACTAATAGTTCATATGCCAATAGGTGACATACTTCGTGTTCATTTAATTATTTGTTGATATGCTTTTAGTTATTTTTCTACTTGTTTATTTGCTTCTAGTTCATTTGCTTCTAGTTATTATTCTACTTCTTTATTTGCTTCTAGTTCATTTACTTCTAGTCATTTTTCTACTTGTTTATTTGCTTGTAGTGCATGTGTTGCTTCTTCATTTGCTTCTAGTTCATTTACTACTTTTTCATTTGCTTCTAGTTCATTTCTTCTTGTCCATTTGCGATTTGATAAATATTATTTATGTCTAAATCGTTGTTAATATTTCTAGTGCTTAAAACATTGCCCATTGCCGTTGCATCACTATATACTTGTTATTTAAATTAATATATATTTCAATGTTACAAGATGTTTCTGTGTTATATTTAACATTTTCAGAAACATTACATTGTCATCATTTGCAACCAAGAACAGTAACAATTTCTTTTGAGAAAACATCACAATATGTATATGTCATGTTATTTTCATACGTTTGTTAAATTTTTAAAATACTGTACTTTAAGACGGTCAGCTACACTAACCAGAGCATGAGACCCATGATTAACCTGCACCATAATGTCCGGTTTCAGAGCGTTTGTGTTTAAATACCATTAATCATTGCCACGTACCAACTATAATTGTTTTATTACGCATTTACTGATGAGAATGAGGAGACCATGTTATTCTTTAATTGTCTGGGATGTATGTATGTACTTGTAGTTTAATCACTTCTTAAGCATCCCCTTTGAATAGTAATATTCGTTATTATATTTTGAATGTATTAAACCCCAGCCACTGAATAACAAATAGTTACTTGTAATATCTTGGTGTCAGCGATGGAAGATATATACAGTTATATGAATGTATATGGAAAAAAAGATTTATCAGTATTTTGGACAATATTTAAAGTGACTTTGGATTGAATTAAAACATTTTAATCATTATTTTTTAAATCTTGAATTACTTTCAAATGGTGGCAGCCTCTTTATAAGGTGAGGACAATTCTATTTATTTTAAAACGTGAATTCCCTGCCAATTGCCTGTTATAAATGTTTTCATTAAGCGTTTCATGATTAGAATGGGGATATTATGTTATCCTATGATTGTCTGGAAGGTATGCATATACACTGTATAAGTGGTTTTGAACCACTTCTCAAGCATCATCTGAATAGTTCGTTATTAAAGAAGAATAGTTCTTTACTCAAAATATTTTAGTGCTTTTTGTGAACATGAAGTAGTAAAAGGGTTGGGCCACAAAAAAAACAATCAACATGGCAATAAAACATAATTATTCATATATGAAGCAAGAGGAAAATATGAAATAGGATACATTGTTTAGAAATACGCTTCTGATGGTGACCTTAAATGAGGGGCGCCACTGTCAGGTAAATACTAAAACTTGGCTGTTATTAATTGCTTTAGTAATTTTCAATACAATTTAGGATATGCCTTACTACTGTCTACAAATAATTCTTCCATATTACTAAAATATTGCTCCTTAGTATATTTTTATGTGTTTTTGAATGTATTAACCCGTAGCCTCTGAATTACAAATAGTGATTTTTAACAATGTCCCATCGCTATTTTTGTCTTCATCTTCATTCAAAGTTGTGAGTTCATCTCTAATGCTAAACCTTCATATTTACCTGTCTATCTATATATATTTCGCTCCTTAAATACAATGTCTGGAATACTTGAATTAACTGAAATGTGGAAGAAAACTACATGTCAGATAATGTGCTGTGGTATACTTTCACAGTGTACCAAGTCCACAGGTACTGCGCATGCGTCGACTACAACCAGAAGCCTTTTGAAACAAACCACATGTTTAACACATTTCAATCATCACTTTAACACAAGAAAATCTTCATCTTGAAATTGTTTGCACCCCGACAAATCTATAAGCTTAATATTTGGTGATTCATGCATAAAAATGTAGTAGAAATAGGAACTTCACTCAAATTTAGCCACATCAGAGATTAAAAATGAGCTTGGAAAAATACACTGTCAATTTCCAGTACACTAGTTTGTATTGTTTAATTGTTCATGCAGAAAGCCAACAGAAAGACTGCCGAAATGTACTGATGCGGACTATTTTCACCGTTGCCATGTGATAATCTGTTAAGTATGGAAATCCCTATAGGTCAGCCTTTTCTACGCACAATTATATACCATTCGTAATCGGACATCAAATATCAAATATCAAAAATAAAGACTCAAACACTTTTGTACGGCATCATTTTATTTTCCGCACATTAAATAGTTACTTTCATTAAACAGGTACATAAAAAATCACGAGCTGCTTTCCTTGTGCAGTTTGAAACGGTTAGGAAGTAGTTAGAGGGTATATGTGAAATAAGCTACATTTTCAGTACACAATTTCCACCCCAATGAGTCGCCAGAAGGCATTAATAATGCAAATGATAATAAAAATTGTGATAATAAAAATGATGAAATATTGTTTTACACTAGGCGGCCATCTTTATTTTTCAGGCGCAAGAGACCATGGGAAGGGCAATTACGCTAGGACGCCTCATATATACAATACAGAGAGAGCGGGATATGGGGATTCTATACATCAGTAAAATAGGACCGGGAACGAAAAGCTTTCTCATAGAAGAGTACGATAGGACTGATTTTCAGTTTACTGAAATGTGGAGCTGGCCAGATGAATTTACAACTAATGAAAAGCTCTACTTCCGGTCAAAGAAAAAACTCACCACCTATATCAACCAACACCGTACACAACTAGATCCCAACATGTCGAAAGCGTATGACGAAATAAAGTTTTATGGAGAAATCGTTGATTTCATCATGGATTGGATGGTCACGAATATCAGAGAGAGCGGTTTTGGAAATATTTGGAAATCACTGGTGGTTTTCCAGAAGTTGACTCGATGTATGCTTGACACAGGCGCGGAAAGAGCTTATGGTGCCATGTTTTATGCACAAGGAAACTTTCCTGACATCAATTTCTATGACTTCTATTTCAGACGAATTCATAGGTTCAATTATAACTACAGAAGCGCTGTCGTTTACTCCGATTTGGTAGATTCTTTAAAATACGACGAAACAGGCCAACAAAACATAACGGCTGCAGTTTTGGGCTTCAGAAATGAAATCAGACAGAGTAATATTTCTTTGACTTATAAGTCAACAGTTAAAGCGGAAGACTACTACGATAATGTGACATATCGTGTAGATTTCATGTTTCAGCTGCAGGAAAAGATAGCGGAAAGAATAATCCGGCTGATCAACGCAAGCGTAACGGAAATGTCAACAAGCATAACTATCTACAGCCTCACTGCCGTCATTGTTTTTTTGGCATGTCCCGTAATTGTGTTTTTCAGCGACGCACTTGTTAATAACATACAAAACTACTCGCGAGTTCTTCTGAAAGCGTCGAATGATCTTGACAAAGAAAAGCATAGGACGGATTCCCTTCTGTATCAAATGCTTCCCAAGCCAGTAGTAAGACTACTGAAAGAGAAATCAAAGGTGGAGTCCGAGTTTTTCAAGTCGGCAACAATAATGTTTACAAGCATTGTGGATTTCACGCAACTAAGCATGGAGTATACGCCCCTCGAGGTTATAGAATTGCTCAATTCTATCTATACGTCAATAGATGGCCGAATAGAAAACTATGACGTGTATAAAGTAGAAACTATCAACGACACTTACATGGTAGTATCGGGTACGTCATATATATACGTCATATATATTACTGATTTTAAGAATTGAACGTTCAAGGGACGCACGGCAATTCGATAACTATTCTCTCTTGAAAATATTTCTGGAAATTAAGTCTCAATAAACAGTTAAACTTTGCTCTTTGCACTTTTTAAAAGAAGGTCTAGGATTTCCATGCTATAAACAATCTAATAGAAAAGATTTTGAACATTTTTTATTGGATCTTTACGAAAATATAACAGTACCATACACTATTTATTTTCAGGGACCGAGAATTAAACAGCACACAACAACAATAAAGATATAATTATGATATTGTTTAATATTGTAAACTATTTATGTATCTAAAAAATGAATTTGCTACATCTAAGCATTGGTTTCATGACTCTTATTCTTACTCTTACAGGCGTGCCGATACGTAACGGAACACAACACGCCACTGAAATAGCCTACCTTGGTTTAGACATAGTTCGTATGATCAAACAGACTTCGTATACATCAAAGGTAACAATACCTACCCCACTTCTAATCGGAATCAGTACAGGTGAGTTTTTATCCGGGATTTGTGCAAGAGTGAAATTATGCCGGTGTAAGAAAGTATTTTGACCACCATAGAGTAACCGTAACGGAAATGTCAACAAGCATAACTATCTACAACCTCACTGCCGTATATCGGAGGATAGGGGTAAAGTACTGGTACTGGTAAGAAACTCAGGAACTATGGCTAACCTTTATATGACTTAAAGATTGTTGAAAAACGGACGTTAAAATCTTAACAAAACAAAACAAAACCAGAAAATAGTCACGTGATTACGGTAAAATTCAATGTTTCACCTCTTGGACAGGAGGTAGGTGGTTTTCACATTGAATGAACATAACTTCAAATATACGAGAATGTTGAAACACCTGACTTATTCGATCGTTATGCGATTATTTTTTTATTAGTGAAAGAAATTAAACAAGTTCCTTGGCAAGTACTAGTAGGACAAACGGTTAATCATTAAACAATAGCTGCCTAAAATGGATTTAACCTCCGCTTTTCAACAATCTATCAGTCATATACAGGCGGGCAATTTACCTAACCATCGTGGGTTTCTTACCAGTACCAGACCCCTATCCTCCGTATAAAAAACTGGTTTTCAGACCACAGGATTCAGAGCATGTACACGTATAAAGCGTACACGAACGATGTTATTATTCTCCTTATATTTTCTTCAAACCACCTGCAAAAAATACGAACATCTTTTTGGCTGGATGATTAACCGGATGAAGGGTGAGTTGGGGTTAGTAGAAATTAAAAACCATAAAAAAACAAGGTTACGCTTCATCATCATTCTTACGAGATTCGCATTTATACATTCATAATAATTAAAATTCAATTAAAACTGTTTAATAAAACCAAATTATCATAAATAAAAAAAATCCATACATGTCAACTTTAATTGTTAAAGCTGCGCGCCTCCAGATTTATGTCAAATTTTTCGAAATATAGGATGAGGCTTTCTTTAGTAATTGAAATAGAAAGAAAGTTTAAAGTGAGTTTGTTTGTTTTTGGAACTTTTTATCTACCACCGCACTCTTTCAGTCAATAAAACATGTAAAAAAACCATCAAAAGCGTTAGTCGCGCTATTGAAATTTAAAATAAAATAGAAGAAATTTAGCTGTACTTTGTACCATAAACAAAATATATATTTAAACAATACTGGTTTATCATTTTCAATATCTATTTTGATAATCCTATTATCAATTGCTATCTTTTTTAAAAGTTTTGAATTTTTTATTCGTACTCTGGGTGGTCCATTTTTGGAGTTTGATCACATGTCTACAAACTAGCCCTTATTTAGACAAGATGAAAGCTTCGATCTTGCCGAAAGGTTGGTTCGGCATCACGTCCTTTGATCCTGGAAGAACCTGACACTAGTCGCACGTGGTCGCATTCTTCTACAAATCAAGAGAAGCGTTATCTTCTAAAGAAACCGCGCCGAAGCTTTACATCTGATCAAAGACAAATTTTTTCATTTGAATTAAATAACTGATTTTTGCCGATTAGCTTTGTTCAAATTAGTTTATTCACATCATAAATATTTTTCTGACAGGATGGTTGAACAAGAAAAGAAATATGTCAAATGTATATTACAATGAAAAAGATGAATATTTTTGCTGAAACAGTTCATGAAAGCTCCATCAGACCCGTTACAAACATGGCTAAACCGGTCCCGTCTTAAAACAAACTGATTGATGTTAGTCATGGTTGCATTACTCATATTCAATTTTCCTTCACTTTTATACCGGTGAATAGGGCTAAATTTCATACACAAAAAGTGTGTGTTGGATTGGGGGCGGGGAGAGGGATACTAATAAAATTTTAGAGTGATTCTGTGGTCACAATAAACGCGTGGTTTCCTAGTAATTACTTCTTTTAAAACGAGATTTGAGCGCAATGTTTGAACCCTTTCTGATGACAAGGCTAAATAGCAGTTGCCAGAATAGGTAGACAGAAGTTAAAATTCAGTATTCATTCATTTGAAACAGTTTTGAACATGAACTATCGATGTTTGTGTTGGTAACTTTATTATAATATGATTTTTGTTGCTGTTGTAGTTGTTGTTGTAACAGCAGCAGCAACAACAACAAATGCCGCAGCAGTAGTAGTGGTGGTGGTGGTGGTACAAGTCATAGTCGTAGTCGTAGTAAACAAAATATGTTTCTTTAGAAAGGGGGTCGCTTTTCTACAACGAGTGTCATTATTTTATAAGGGGAGTCGTAATTTTACAGAAAAGGGGTCATTTTTTCTATAAAATATCGACCGGGGGTCATTATTCTATGGGGGTCAAAATACTTCCTTAAACTGGCATCATCAAGACTTGCAAAACTGATCACCGCCAAAATAACCATACGCGACAAGGACTCCTTTTTATTCATCGATTTGTTTTTGTACATTTTTTATATATACTTTTTATATGCAACAAATCAAGTTACAAAAATATATATTGTGAACATCGAAGTATGTAATTTATAAAAATGACGCATAAAACCAACCAAACGCTACAATAAAACGAATCAAGTTTAGGGGCGTATGGATATTCGTTAAAACCCAGCTATCAGCACTTTTTATAATTATATTTTAATCTTCTTTTTTATCAGTACATGTTGTGAACGTTATTCAGACAAAAAAAGCATTATTTAATAGCACATTACAATATCTCACTTTACGGTAGTGTGTTTAGCGTCGTTTTCAACAACTTTTCAGGCTTATCGCGACGGTGTCTTGATCTTGAAGCAGTATGCTAAGTGCTGCCACACTTGAGAATCGTGACGCATATACATGGTATGATACCCCATTCAGTCCCATTATACTGACACCTGGCCGACCAAACCTAGAACTTTCCTCTAAATACTGAGCGCCCAGCGAGGATGCTTTAAGTGTTATTTTTTCAAGTATTTTGTATGACCAGACCGGAGATCGAACCCACGACCTTTGTTAGGTAGACGCTCTACCACTACACTACCACTGCAATTTTATCGCATTAGATTAAATCTTTATTATTATAGACTGCTTTTGCACGTCATATATGTAATGGTGTTGACTTATTATTGGAGGCAATTGTCACATCTTTTATCGGTTCATTTCCTATGGATAAACTGTCACATTTTACAGGTGTGTGTTGTGTCCATATCAAAAATAGAAACAAGTTATATCACCGCTCCATTTTGTTGTTATTTAGTTTACTGACAATATACCTGTATATGGATTTTGTCGTAAAATGGAGACATTACAAAAATACAATAATATATCCAATATTTATATAGTATTCAATTAGTTAAAACTAATGAAGATTTTATCTACGTTTTAATAAATTACTTACAAATGTATATCAATGAAGGTATATCAGTATTTTCCAAATTTAAAATCGGCTAAATATATTTTTTTCAAATATCAGGCGCGTGTCAAGTAATACGAACGTACGCTAATGCGTAAAATTCTTCAGCAAAAATTGAAAAACATGAAAAACAAAACAAAATATACATTAAAACTGAAGGCTCAGAGGGTTACGGGCTTATTTCTTTCGAATATATCAGTGGACTCGTAATTTGCCTATTTCTTCCACAGTAATTATTTCTAAGAGTGATCAATGTCAAAAACCAATATCTCCATGTTTTCTCTTGCTTGATGTGACACGCAGTGTTACATAAGCTATGACTTTTAAAAAGGACTTTAAATCGTTGTTTTCGTATCCTTACATTGCTAGTATGCAGTATGAAAGTAATTCAAGATTGAGGCTGAAATATAACATGAGAACATTTCTTTTTTGTCTTCTAATTTCAAAAATGTTCTTTTGAGCGATCTCTACCACCACTTCTCCCACACTTACACCCACTTGCTGCTCATATATGTGTTAGCCTTAATAGCCTTAAATAGTTTTGTGACGTATCAATTGAGTCACATGCTTTTATTATAAGTTGTATTTGACCCTTCATATCAGTTACATATTGTTGAATTGCTTTCCTCTTAACAAGTCCGAATGGCGATAACCTGATATACTTCCTTTTAAGTAAACGAGCATTATCAAAGAAGCTGTGGCTGTGGCGCGCACGAATACTATTACGATTGTGTTTTATTCACGCCAAGTTTGGCTTTATGAGTACATATGTTATCTATAATTACTTTGTAAACAAAGCATCTTAACTTACATAATGTTTTAATTATGTGTAATCCGAGTATTCTTAATATTATGTACGTTACTCTAAGCTGGGTGGTAGTGTAGTCAATACAGTTTTAGACCTTCACGACGGAGGTTGTAGGCTCGATCCCCAGCTCAACCCAATGCCACTCAAATCATGCTCAGGACTAGTTCTACCCAAGAGCGGTTTATATAAAGACTGAGTTTTCTTTTCAATCGATTTAATGTATATAAGTATAAACTAATGAAGGCTGCCAGTATCACAAGTGTATATAATTGTGCTCTAAGTTAATAACGTTTACGCTACATAATCTCTGAATCTCGTTGTTGGGTCAAATTGAAAAAAAAAACATGTTAAATACATATACAAATAACATAATTTACTATGTAAGCCCAAGAATTAGTGCTATGGATAGAGCATTGGTCGTTCACGCCAGAGGGCATGGGTTCGATCCCCATGTTCGACCAAACGTTCTCTAAAAACATCAATCATTGCTTGTTCTATCGAGGAAACGGACTCGAAATAGATTATATCAGCTTTCTACCTAATCGAACAATTCATTCATTGATTTACTCATTCATTCATTTATTCATTCTACTGTATCAGAACGACCGGTATATTCTTAAACAGTTTTGATCTCTATATGTTTTATGGCCAGAACAACCAGTTTCACCATGCACTTAAATCATGTTATAATCAGGGCGATAAGTTCTCCTATCAAAACAATGTATGACCAATTACCATCTCAAATTATCGCCAATTAACAGACCACCTATTTCTCATTTAGCCAAGTTTATAACATTTACATTACGTGATATGTTGCAAATATGTCGAATGTAATAAGAAACATGCATATTTAACCCTTTACTCCATAGATACGCGTTTTCCCACACCAATCACCACAGAAGGCCTTTGAAAACAGTGCAGGAAGAGTTCAGATTGCTCGTAACGAGCAATCTAAACACTTCCTGCACTGTTTTCAACTCTGTCAGTTCATATAAACATAATTCACCCAATAGTTCAAAAGCCTTTGATATTAGAGGTGGCCAAAGGCGTCTATATTAGAGGTGGCCAAAGGCGTCTATATTAGAGGTGGCCAAAGGCGTCTATATTAGGGGTGTCCAAAGGCGTCTATATGAAGTAAAGGGTTAATCTTTATAACTATTTATATATTTCTGACCAGGACCCGTATCAGCAGGTATAGTTGGAACCGCGATGTTACGATATTGTCTGTTTGGAGACACTGTAAATACTGCGTCAAGAATGAAATCAAATAGTTTGCGTAAGTATATCTTGTTTACGGTGACCGACATGTGGTATGTCGTATTCTTGTTATTTATTGTCCGCACTCGTAATGTCTTTGTTCTCCCCGCCCCCATCCCACCTCCATCCACAAACACAGCATTGATGACAGAAGGACGAATGAAATACGAAACAGTTACACGGTTTATGGCGATACTACGACACCCTGATTTAAATTTGTTTTCCTTGCGCCTTCCACGTGCCGTACCATCGGGTCTCTTATATCGTCGATTTGGCCAGTCAGCATGATAAGCTTGTGATGCGTCGTTTTGTCGTCTTTTATACCCCCAAGATGACAATACAACATAGCACAAATAAACTAACATAGTGTTTACACGTCGTGTAATTAACAGTCCTTCTGCAGCAGTTGTCGGATTATCATGTAGTAAGCAGACGATTTGTTACCAATTCTCAATAGGGAATATCTATTAGATACACCATCGCGATAGCATAGTTTGAATCGCAAGTATTTTACGGACGACCATTATGGTAAAAATTTCCCATGCCAATTGCTTTGTTCATAATGCTTCATTTTTTATTCTTAATGCCATATGTAAATGATTTACTTCTAATGCTAATGTTTTATCCCTGATGTTTTATTGTTGTCAATATATAGATCTTTATTATTGTTGTAATGTTTTTATAGTTATTTTAATTTACATGACTGACAGTGACTGGTATAATTTAACAAGTTCTAAGAGGGAAAACACTTTTCTGCAAGTGTTTAATACTGGTTCAAACTAGGAAGACTTCGAGCGTGGCATGCCTAAGTTGTAAGAACTTGATTCACAATCGAAGTAAAATAAATAAGTTTTAACTTTTTTAATAACTTATTTATTGCATTGTATTGTGTTGTACTGTATTAATACAGTATCACAACGAACTATGGTATTGCGAGGACATGTATTGTTTATTTTCATTTACTTGTTCCTTATTTCTATATATATGCTGTTCTCTTCCATTTATGTTAACCGGGTCAAGTCAGTAGCGCGTACCACTAAATATCCCGGAATCGTGAGTTCGAATCCCCGCTCGACTGCAGATTTTGCGTTGATTGATATACGAAATTGCATCTGATTGTCTCTCACCTCTGATTCACAGGAAAGAGTGGTTATGTTAACTAATGTTTGTTAGCCCACGATGGCAAAGAACTGACGTAAAATAATCAAATAACAAACAAACATATCATAACTTCAGAGGAGCACATGAGTATCAAATATAAAATTACAGCATAAATTTAAGAATGTTTTAAATATACGATAAATCTTTAAGCAACATCTGGAAAATTGAAAAAATTTTAAAAAATGGTTCACTTATTAATAAATCTAAAATGCATTTAGAAAATTAAACTTTTTTATTAAATGTAAAAGCTTTTACTGACTTTTACATTATTATCGATGGTAGTTTATTTAGTTACCAAGTGTTTTTTATCTTTAACTTTAACATTTTGTCGCATCGTTGCATTTCAAATTATAAAGCAAACTTTTGTGTATTATTTATAGCCAACCGCATTCATATCAGCGAATCAACATACAGAAATCTTAATAAAACTCGATGTTTTAAACTACAGAGCAGGGGTGCCATTGAAGTCAAGGTAAATATTTCAATGCAACACCTACCGTGGTACGGTGCATTTGTATACGTGGTTATCGTGAAACAAATTATTTTGTCCCCTGTCATTTGCTTGTGCACAATGTGCTAAAAATATAACATAAAATGTATTTACTAAAGAATTATAAAGACACGTAATACTTTATATAATTTTACACAGCCATGTGTATCTGTTTACTATCTCAATATGTCTCAATATATTGTCATTATCATTATCATGCGATAATTGTTCATTTTCAAATAACAATTGTTTGTATATGCTCGTATAGTGTTGAAACAGTTTTAGGCTGAAACAGATTATTTTAGATATGTTAAAAAAAAAATAATAGCTTCTAGTGTTTTATCGTTTTTAAAGGGTAAAGGTAAAATGAACACGTTTTGGTTAGTGGAGGCTTTGCAAGCAATGGAACATCACACCATGGCAACACAGTGGCGACTTCCAGGTGAAGTAGACAGCATTGAATCCTTTTCAGATGATGGTACAACGGTATCCGCCATAAATACCACAAACACCACGATCAACCGGAAACAGTCTCAGACACAGAAAGGACCACCAACGCCTTTACTTGAAGAAGTCGAAAAGGAGGAATATGTGGGCTATTAAAACTGTTTTATGGTTTGTTGTAGTACATATATCTAAGACTTACGATTCGTTTGTAAATCATCTTTAAGAGAAGTAAATATAGTGGGAGGGAGTATCCATTTGCACATTTACGCTCGAAAATTAAGCTTAACACTAAATAGATGGTGGGGGGGGGGAGGACAAAAAACCCACCTATCCTCTGATACAGCACAATCAACATATGTTAACCAAATGAATATATAGACCAATAGCATTTAAAATGGTGTAATGCCCATTTATCACTGTATTTTTTTTAAAAAATAAGCGGAAAAAAGCAAGTCTAAAGGTTATGGTAAATAATGGCTAACGACCCATTATTCACATCTCTACCTGCCACGAGTTCGAATTAATAATTTTCCAAAATATCATTTTTCTTATTTCACTAGCTTAATCAAATAAGAATAACAAAGGTCCCGTTCATTTCCGATGTGAACCGAAGCGGTTTTTAACGATTTCCATGAATCACGTGGACAAATAATTATGTATGCAACAAACACTGGGTAGTCAATCGTTTCACGTTGTTTTTTTTTTATTTACATACACTCTTTCACGAAGCAGACGGTCACTTGTATAGACTAAAAATACTACCGATACAATTCATGTTCCGTTCATGCGTAGATTTGTTGACGAAAGTATTGTTTAAAAAATACTTTAGGAATAAATTATGCAAATTCGATCGCGCAAGCGTTTACGGAACAGCCCGAATCACGGCGAAGTCTTTTGAAACCGAAACTAAAATGCTTTTTCATTACTCGTATTTCTCTATTTCTAATATAGTTTCCTCAAAATTGTATGCATCAATAACAGTTTAAACTGCACAGCAACCGACCAGAGCGAAATTAGCTCTTATTATGACATTCACCGGTAAACGCAAGAATGTCGTAAGATGGGCATTACGCCACTTTAAGCATAGTTCATCACATTCACCACCGTTCGTCCCCATTTTGTCAATTCTGTAAATGTATACTATTTTATAAATTAAATGTTTCATATATTTTCTGATCTCTTTTACGTATGAAGATAATTACTTGTGAATAACCAAGACACAAATGTACAAACCAGTCTACGGCGAGCGCTTCCTGCTACAATGCAAACCATAGACACAATATCAAGGTCTCTGCCAAACCAATAAATTTGGTGTCGACCATGACTTATATACTATGGAATTACATGCAATACATCTGGACAGGGCAGACAAATTTACAAAAATGAACTGCTATCTTTATATCAGTAGGATCCAGTTAAGGATTCATGACTACTCACATGCAATATTAAGAACAACTTAATAAACCCGTTGGGTCATATAGATACAGTGAATTCATATATATTTAATTTCATAAAGGGAGATAATTAAACAACGGAATTTACGATTTTTTTTTTATCTTTTCAGCTGCTCATTCACAATATATTTGTTTAAGAGGCATTTTTTCATTTGATTTAATATTCTTAATATCTATCAGCTTTGTCAGCTATGATAAATCTTTATACTTTGGAGTGTGGTATAATTTTTGAGAGACCATGGTATAATTTTCAGGATCATGTTATGCGCTTTCCGCCAATCAAAATTGGGAGAACAAGGATTCAAGAAAAATTAAAAATACAAGTAAAACACAGCTTACCTCACTGGACTGCGTCTCGTATTTTCAAACATAGAGGAGTGTCATCAAACCATGGTATAATGTACGCTATACATAAAAACATGAGAATGTCAATGGTATATCTATTATTTAAAAGAGCGATATCAATATGTGTTTGCAAAGATAATCAATACTATTTCTATATTGCCTATATAGCATTGCTTTTGGGGGTTTTATGGGAAGAATTCGATGAAGAAATCGATATGGCGGCCATTGGAGTTTAATGTTTCTTGTTACACGAAATTGCATGTTATTTTATAATTTCCAATCACCTTCATCCAGGTTATACAAATTGCTGTGACATGTTGGTTTCCGATTATTTCTATTTAAAATATCACATATTGGTTCATTTTGTTTTGTCTTTAAATATGTTATTTCTCATTATACATACAGATACCTCAACATAGTATCACAACAAATTAGAAGATGAGGTTTATGAATATTATATATTAGCATGCTAAGATATATAACTTTTATATTAACAAGTGTATTAAGGCTAAGTCTTTATATTCTTACAATAATTATTGTAGCACTTTACAAGAGTGAAAGTGCTTTATAAATCATTTTTAATCTGGATTGTATAAATAATTTGTTTGTTTTGCATTCTATAGATACATTAATTTTGCTTCCATCTAGATTTAGCATTGTCACAATATGTTATATACATATTAAATACCTCTATGTATGAAATGAGAAATATGTTTGTTTATATAGACAGAAGAGGAAGGTTAGAAGATAAGATAAAAAAGCAAAAATAAAGAGGAACAGAACTTGACTCTCCAAGTCTGAAATCAGTATGTTAACGTCATTAATTAATTTGTAATTTTCCCATTGCTGTTGTGTTGTCCAAGTTATCTTTTGACATTGTTATCATTCTTTCTATATTTTCAATATGTTTTAAATATTTTTAAATCAATAAATATAAGCATTGCCTTTGGCATATTTGGTTTTTGTAAATGAAATATTTACCATAAATCAATATAGTTTTTGATATATTTAAAAAACTGCTCCATTGATTATATTCAAGAGATAATTTTTTATTATCATATAATTTAACTTAAGTGTTAACAACTTTTCGTTAAAATGTACTTCAATATTTGTTAAAAAGACCCTAGAACATTGACATTCCCAAAATAAATGTCTGTAAGTTTCAACATTCAGAGCACAAAATCACACAAATTTGTATTACATGTGTTGCATTTATACAGATTTATTGGTAAATACAACTTGCATAATATAGTTGTATTGCAATGCGCGTATTTTTGTAAATATAAATGATCTAAATGGTTAAGTGTGTACACCTTTCAAGTTAATGTTCATATTTTCTAATTCCCCTTCGATACGTGGTTTAATTGTAATACTGCTTTTTGTGGGTTTTTTTAATTGTCTGTTGTATAAAAGTTCAATACAGTCAAACTTGAGTAAGTGGTCACCTCTATTAAGCAGCCATTTGTCTTAAGCAGCCACATTTGCTTTATCCAATGTCTATGCTTTCAGCGCAAATTCACCTGTATTAAGCAACAACCTGTCTAAAATGCCACTTTTGCTTCATTCCTTGACTGGCTGATTAAGACAGGTTTTACTGTATATGACGCAGTATTATTTTTTTTTGAAAACGTATTAGCGTAACGGATGTATCACAGGATGAATTGAGGTAATATATGGTGCCTTTCAGCTTAAATAAGTACTACTAAATAAAATATCGAAATTGAATGAGATCTCTACTGTGTTATTACTAATTTTTCGTTGGGGCTAATATTCGTTAATTTCCTGGAGAGCCTCGAAGAAAAAAAGTATAAATTATAGGTTAATAAAGTATATATGTTGTATAGAATTAATATATATATGTTGTATAGAATTAACCTTAATCAATAACTTAAGCCTGCGTTTCATAAATTATTAAGTTATCCAAAAATTTCTATCTAAACTATTTATCAATAAAAATAAACTTGAATTATGAAATGATGCGTATAATCTTCGATCTGTTACATTACATAAATTTTGACAGTTATTTATTGAGACAATGAGTTAACTGAACTGTGAAATATATTTTCTCTAGTGTAATAGTGCTAAAGTTAGACCATTTTCTTTGAAGAATATGTCGATTTCTTTAACAGACGACATATTTCAAATTCAAATCAGCGTGACATATTTACATCAGCTCTCTTTCCAGGATGTATATTAAAAGTACGCATATAAAGAAAAATAATTCAGTTTTCAAGTAGATTTCCATCTACTTATAAATTATATTATGATCAAGAGAATTTGTAATAACAACCTATTCACACCTTTCAACAATAAACGTTGTATATGTCCCCTCTAATCCTCTTTGCATAGCACTGTGATGAAATCGCGGAACACAAAGGTGCCGACCGATTGACATATCTACCCTAAAAAAACACCCCATGTCGCGTGTGTGAGAACTGAGGTCAATAATTAAATCACATTCATCTTTTAAAGTTCCATGTTTGATTTTAAATGTGTACAAACTTGTTGGGTACCTAATACAGATATGTATAAACATGGAATTAAGTCACTGCTTGAGTAAACTATTTACCTGACCAAACAATATTACTGTTTCAATATATATGCTGACGTACATTACGTTAATGATACCCAAATTCTATAATTATATGAAATTGTAAAGATACGTATACAGAATGATATAAGTTTCTGAAATCGGCAAACATTGTCGTGGTGGTTTTGCTATTAACAGGAGGATGTTAAGTTATCAATCAAATTCAACTTCAAAATCAACATATACAAATTTGATGATAACAGAGAACAACTTATTATAAATTCAATTAGTATTTATTACACAAACTTGTTCAATAATTAATCGTTAATCGAAATACACATACTAACCAAATGAAACGAAAAATCGGTGCGCAGAACAGAAACCTATAAACGGTTCGTACGTATATAAGCACATTACACCGTTCGTTTCTCAACTAACGAATAAAAACGTGGTCGGACGGCGTTAAAACGGAACAACTTGGTAATAAAACGATTCTCGTACAGTAGTCGTAAATTTGACATTAGAAGCTTTATAAACCCCGTTTTCTCTTCCAACATTGCGACACATTATATTAAAAAAATATCATAATAAACAAGAGTTTTCTTTTTAGTCAATATATACTGTCACTGGTTACCGTTTATGTAAAGAGACGTTTCGGATTTACAAATTAAAAACATTACAACCTTTGGGTTTGAATTAAAAGTTATTATTTGATATTTGAAGACTATTTTCGGTTATATCGATTTTTTCCTATTGTCTGTTTTTATGTACTTCTATATGAAATATTTGCATCATTGATCCGATATTACATATGCATTATTATTTTTGTTTTTAGATATGTTAATGACGACTTTTGGTATCATACTATATAATGTATTACATATTTTATCAATATGTTGTACATTAACGTATTTCGACGTTAAGTCTTTATGACGTTAATTCATGTTTATAATTATATGTATTCATCCTGAAAAAAGAGCTGAAACGTTACGGCAACTTGTAATTGATAGATATAAATCGTTTTGTTTAATGTATATGATTATAAAACACATAAATCCACTTTTGTTGTGATTTTACACATGATGCATTGAACAATTCCCCAGTCGTTGTGACTTAATACATGATACATTGAATAATACCTCAGTTGTTGTGATTTAATACATGATCCATTGAATACTACCTTTAAGTTAGTGGTTGTGATTTAACCCATATTATGTGAATAAAACCTCAGTTGTTGTAATTTAACACATGATGCATTGAATAATTTAATTCTCTCACAAAGGAGTTTAACTCATTTGAGTTAAAATATTTATTTATATGCTGTTTTATTAAGCTCATTATCTAGAGGACTGCAAATATATAATAATTTAAAGTGTATAATTAAATCAATAATCAAATCAATAAATATCTATATACAAATATGGCGTTCCATCATGTTCCATTTGTGTGCACATTACTTCAATAGCTATCATTTTGTTAATCTATAATTAAATAGTGAATGGAAAACTGCTTTAATATTTTAATAAAATAATTAAGTACTAATTAATCCGTCGCATTACAAACTAAACTATTCATTTTGTATAAATGTTCATGTATAGTATTATCATGTGTTTCATATGTTGTTCAAGTTTTTATTCAGATGTACATAAAACAAACTATCAACCTCAACTGTGTTATGGTTTTATTTATCAACCAGAGAAAATACCATGACAGTTGTTATATTAATTCTGTTAACAAAATATGAAATGTATATATGTCCAATATGAGAGCATGTTTCAAAGGTCACAATTCAAAAATCAAAGCAATTATATCAGCATAAAACAAGCACACACATAATCAATACCCATAACAATCATATTGTGTGCGATATCATTGGGAAGCTCTAACATTAGCTTCGGGTGCCAACTAATACATGTTTCGTTCATTCAAAGCATATTGTTATGGAAGTGAAACTAATAATTTCATTCGTTCAAAACAGATTGTTCTGGACGTCAAACTATATATATATATTTCATTCGTTCAAAACAGATTGTTCTGACTATTAAATGTTTCATCCGTTCAAAACAGATTGCTCTGGATGTCAAACTACATGTATATACATTCCATTTGTTCAAAACAGATTATTCTGACTACTAAAGGTTTCATCCGTTCAAAACGGATTGCTCTGGACGTCAAACAATATATATATTTCATTCATTCAAAGCAAATTGTTCTGAAAGTCATAGCTCATACATATTCAACACACGGAACACTGCGAGTTTTAATACCGACAATGCATTAGCCAACATATGTCTGTCTTATTTTTCTGAAACGGGAAGGCATTTTAAATACTATCTGTACTAATTTTGAAACTAATGATATGTGATCAGAATTAATCTACTCATTCATACAATATACGTAACTGTTTCTAAATAAAACAGAGCATTTGGGTTTACAAAATTTAAAGATTTCAACCTCTTGATTTTTTAATTTTGATTTGCTGACTTGCTTTGCACATACATGTATATTTGATTTAACACTTTACATCATATGGATACCTTTGAACACCTCTACTATAGAATGCCTTTGAAAACAGTGCAGAACCTGTTTTTATTGCCCGTTACAGCAATCAGAACTGGTTCTACACTGTTTTTTGCTCTATCAGAATAAATAGGTAAAATGTATTTATTCGTGGAAATTGACTATGTGTGGCTTTTGAGTTTGGAAGAGTCCAGTTAAAATGCATATGGAGTAAAGAGTTAAAAGGCTTAAAACTTTTTAATAATACGCTGCCGGTTTCAAGAATTTTAACTAAAGGTACCCTCTTTTTAGAGGTAATGTACGTTTCAATGACACAACTAACACAAAAGCAGCTGCAAAAATACTTAAATAAACATATACATGGTGAGATTGTATTGAATAAAAATAACTTATATGACTAAATATCATGAACAAAATATAGGACTAGATGTCTTATCTTGGTTTATCATTCATGCCATATATATATTTGATACAATACCCGTACTTGTCTTGGTTTATCAATTATGTCATATATATATATTTGATACAATACCCATACTTGTCTTGGTTTATCATTCATGTCATATCTATATTTGATACAATACCCGTACTTTTCTTGGTTTATCATTCATGTCATATCTATATTTGATACAAAACCCATACTTGTTTTGGTTTATCATTCATGCCATATATATATTTGATACAATACCCGTACTTGTCTTGGTTTATCATTCATGTCATATCTATATTTGATACAATATCCATACTTGCGTCTCTAAAGGCGTTCAGTATATCTAATTTTCAGGAATATTGTAGAGTGAACATTTATTAAAGCCACAGTGTTTCCCTTATTTATTAATTACCTGTCATCTCTCTTTCCCTCCAGGACCCGTATCTGCAGGAAAAGTTGGAACGGTGATGCTGCGCGACTGTTTGTTTGGAGATACGGTTAATACTTCTTCAAGGATGAAATCATACGGTAGTCGTAAGTATCTCATATGTGTTATATGAGTTTATCTTCAGGTAGAGTACCCGTTTTTAGGGTTGTTATCCCACATAAGGCAATAGTAACTATACTAAACGGAAAAAGAAACACGGCGTAAATTTCAGAGTCACATTTATCAAATTATTGAGAGCGCTATTTCAAGTTCTGCAATAAAGTAAAGGTATTTCATTGTGTCAGTATGACTATTATTATGGGCCAAGTCACCAATGAAATATTTTTACATACATATTCTAAAATGTAAATATCGCTAGCAACATAATGTGGCTCTGAAAGTCAGAAACCCGGCGTTTCTATCTCCTTTCAGTATAGAATCGTCCGCGTGTGGCATTGAGAATTAATCAATGCGGTAATCTATTCCACTCCCTGATATATCCAGAATCAGGTCTCCTAAACCCCAATGAAACCAATGTGCTGTGAGTGCTAAATGCTTGATGGCTTGGTGAAAAATTAGGTTAAACATTTTATTTTCACAATCAAAAATTAACTCACCATGCATGTGTTTCAGAACTGGAACTATTTATTTCATGTTTGATTCTATGTGTACATTTAGTCTTATTATTTGTTTTGAATATTCGCATATGCTTCAGTGGATGTGAAAAAATTAAGATGACTGACCCGTGCGGAGCATGGTTACGTTTCATATGTTGTGTCATGCTCGATAATGGCGTGTAAAATTTACAATATTAGTGCATCGTCAATGATTATCGCAGTATTTGTAAATGGCTTGTCAAACAATTCATACCCAATTATCGATAATTATCGATAATAACAGTAACGATGTAGATCTATCTGATTGTTTAGATGACATGAGTACATATATGTATGGTGCGCTTATTTATCGTAGACACACACGACGCATAACAAATATAAAAAAGTAAGAAAATGTAAAAAAACAAATATGTCTAATACAGTGATGCTACACCTCAATTTTTTCAAAACGCATTCTTCACACGCGCGTGGAGAACACAGTCGCTTTCTTCACTTTTTGCAATTGACCTTACGCGGGAACTAGCCCACTAGCCACGTGGCATTGTTTGTCCAAGTAAATAAATGTAGTGTTTACCAAGAAAGCGTTTGTTTATATAAGGAAAATGGTGGCCTAGCAAACAATGTCGATCGCTGATAAGGTTATTGAATTGTTTGATTGACAGCCCGCAACCGACGGACCGACACGCCCAATGACCCACCGACCGAGTGACCGACTGACTTTCTATGCGGAAAACAACTTTTAGATTTGGATATCAATAATTTATTCTATCTAGAAAACAGAACAGAAGTCCACTGTCATTAGACACCTGTAAACTGAGACGTGTACATGTATCTATTGTTGCCAACTGCATTCACATCAGCAAACCAACCGGCATACAAAAATTTTATGGAAACCAGAAGTTTTAAGCTTAAACATCGCGGGGTCATTGAGGTCAAGGTAGGTGGCTAGCTTTAGCAGGTAGTGTAGTTGGTATGGAATTGACCTTTCACGCCAGAAGAAGCGGGTTCGATCCCCTGCTCGACTTGAAGTTTCTCAAATAGTAACACTCAATAATGGTTCCATCAAGGAAGCAGACTCGCTTGCAGTAGCAGCCAGTTAATAGTGCAGTAGAAGCCAGTTAATAGTGCAGTAGCAGCAAGTCACTAGTTCAGTAGCAGTCAGTTAATAGTGTAGTATCAGCCAGTCAATAGTGCAGTAGTAGCCAGTCAATTGTGCAGTAACAGCCAATTAGTTGTACAGTAGCAACCAGTTAATGATGCAATAGCAGTCAGTTAATAGTACAGTAGCAGCCAGTAAATAATGCAATAGCAGCCAGTTAATAGTGCAGTAGCAGCCAGGTAATAGTATAGTAGAAGCCAGTTAATGGTGCCGTAGCAGTCAGCCAATGGTGAAATTGCAGCCAGTTTATAGTGCAGTAGCAGCCAGTTTATAGTGCAGTTGCAGTATTGCAGTAGCAGCCAGTCAATAGTGCAGTAGCAGCCAGTTTATATTGCAGTAACAGCCAGTAAATAGTGCAGTAGCAACCAGTCAATGGTGCAGTAGCAGCTAGTCAATAGTGCAGTTACAGCCAGTCAATGGTGCAGTAGCAGTCAGTCAATAATGCAGGAGCAGCCAGTTGATAGTGCAGTAGCAGCCAGTTGAAAGTGCAGTAGCGGCCTGTTAATAATGAAGTAGCAGCCAGTCAATATGGCAGTAGTAGCCAGTTGATAGTGCAGGAGCAGCCAGTCGATAGTGCAGTAGCAGCCAGTCGATAGTGTAGTAGCAGCCAATAGATAGTGCAGTAGAATCCTGTCAATAGTGAAGTAGCAGCCAGTCAATAGTGCAGGAGCAGCCATTTCGTAGTGCAGTAGCAGCCTGTTCATAGTGCAGAAGCTGCCAATAGATAGTGCAGTAGCAGCCAGTCAATAGTGCAGGACCAGCCAATCGATAGTGCAGTAGCAGCCAGTCAGTAGTGCAGTAGCAGCCAGTCAGTGGTGTAGTAGCAGCCAGTTAATAGTGTAGGAGCAGCCAATTGAAAGTGCAGTAGAGGCCAGTTGATAGTGCAGAAGCAGCCAGTCAGTAGTGCAGTAGTAGCCTGTCAGTAATAAAGTAGCAGCCAGTCAATAGTGCAGGAGCAGCCAGTTCATAGTACAGTAGTAGCCAGTCAATAGTGCATGTGTAGCAAGTCGATAGTGAAGGAGCAGGCAGTCGATAGTGTAGTAGCAGCCAATCGATAGTGCAGTAGCACCCTGTCAATAGTGAAGTAGCAGCCAGTCAATAGGGCAGTAGCAGCCAGTCAATAGTGCAGGAGCAGCAAGTTGATAGTGCAGTTGCAGCTAATTGATAGTGCAGTACCAGCCTGTCAATAGTAAAGAAGCAGTCAGTCAATAGGGCAGTAGCAGCCAGTCAATAATACAGGAGCAGCCAGCTGATAGTGCAGTAACAGCCAGTTGATAGTGCAGTAGCAGCCAGTCGATAGTGTAGTAGCAGCCAGTTAAAAGTGCAGTAGCAGCCAGTCAGTAGTGCAGTAGCAGCCAGTTAGTAGTGCAGTAGCAGCCAGACAATAGTGTAGTAGCAGCCAGTTAATAGTGCAGGAGCAGCCAGTTGATAGTGTAGTAGAGGCCAGTTGGTAGTACAGTAGCAACCAGTCAACAGGGCAGTAGCAGCCAGTTAATAGCGAAGTAGCAACCAGTCAATAATGCACGAACAGCCAGCCAGTAGTGCAATAGCAGCCATTCAATAGTGCAGTAGCAGCCAGTCAATAGTGTAGAAGCAACCAGTCAATAGTGCAGTAGCAGCCAGTCAGTAGTGCAGTAGCAGCCAGTCAATAGTGTAGTAACAGTCAGTTAATAGTGCAGGAGCAGCCAGTTGATAGTGCAGTACATGCCAGTAGCTTGAATTGAATGTAATTTTATTGTCTGTATCGTCGTAGCTCTCTCATTTAACACCCAGTATGATTAGTAGAGCGATACAGGTCTTTATTAACCTCATACACATGTTGATATTTTTGTATTTTCAAAGGGCAAAGGGCGGATAAAAACATTCTGGTTGCTCGATTCTATAAACAGAAAGAACCAGAATACACAACCAATACACTGGTAACTTCCTGGGAAACCAGATACTAGTAGTATGGACGAGTCCGAAAATGTTAGTCTTGTTGAGGACATACCAACAGTCACAAAACCGAGTACCAGTATACAGCGGAAACAGTCCATCGCCCAACTAACCAATAACAGAGTGAAGACAACGTTCCGGAACAAATTTAGGAATGAAGCCCGCATGAATAATTTGAAATATATTTAATGTCTCACACCACTATAACATTTCCCATAGGGCTCCATTGTAACATTTATGTCCAAAACAGAGTGAAAAATTAAATTCTGCAGCATGTGTCTGGGCTCAAATTCTTCACTGGTTCAAGATATGCAATTATTAAGAAAAAAAAGTATACCTTGACCAGGTTGTTTTTTTTTTAAATTCAATGCTTTTGTGAGACCTATCAATTTCCGGAGTAATAATATGTCAACTATTCGCCCTAGATGCCGTTCGAACCAATAATTCTGAAAGCTGGTATCAGCATCAAATTTTCAGTGGTGATTTCTAAAATACTGACCATTTAACTCATGCCAGCAAAAAACAAAACATTGCAGTACAAAGCCCTGAAAAAAGAAGAAAAAGAGAACTCAAGTTTTATTTCTACCTCCTTCACCTGTAGGTCCGGAGTATTCAAGGGAGATAATAGTGGTGTGAGTCCTTAAGGACACACTGCACTATTATTGCCCTTCAATACATCGGACAGAAGATGAAGGTAGAAGTAGAAATCTTCTTTATTTTGTGACTTTATTTTGAAGTGATTGATTTATTCAAATCATGTGTGGGATAGTCAATATTACAGAAAGTTGCCATCGAAAAGTTGATGCTAATAGGCCTATGAGTATTTCAGATAGCCAACTCTGTCTCAGTTAAGTAGATCGAATTACATCTGGTCAAATTGTTTGCATTTTAATACTCTAAAAATTGATAGGTATCACAGAATCATGGAATTAAAAAGGGGGTGTTTTTTACTGTTTAAAACTGTGGACCAATGAAGAATTTGAGCCCAGAAACTGTACATAATGATTTGTCAATGGCATTTGGTCATTGTGAAAAAATGTAATAGTGGTGTGAGACGTTTAAATAATTATATAATTATGTAAACAAAGAGTTAATTGTTTTCTTAATATAAAACTCTGCACTCATTAATACAGGCACACATATTTTACTGGGCTGCTTCAACACTGCTTGCTTCTCTTATCGCGTACCGAGTTCTAATTTGAGTGTCCAGTGTCCGCGAAAATAAGTTTAACTGACTGAATGGATACGCAGCCCTGTTCACTTATAACACACTATAAGTAATGGTGAGGTGTAGTTATTATTGTTATATTGTACCATAGTAATTATATATTTTTACCTTGGCGTCCAAATGTCTTTTATAGATGACCACAAACGTTAAATCGTCAAGAACCGGTAACCAGCACAATAAGATAGGGTTATTGTACGGCAATGGTGCATTTTCATTCACTTTGACAGAGTTTCAACACTTGATTTCATTTTCATTAGATTCCCTTATACCAACATATTACGGAATTGGCCAAGTATGTACGATTGGCAATTCATTACATCAACCTATAAGAAACAAACTTCTTTCACACACAACTTGTAAATTAAATACTCTGTAAAGTCATGTTATATGATAACTACATGTTTAGGCAAATGACGATATACTATAGATCAAGTTCTGAACAATTCCTCATGTTGTGTTTTTGTTCGGTTGGTTTAGTGTAGTATTAAAGTAATACATGTCAAATACCCAAGGAAAATTGTATCTCTACTAAATGTTGATAAAATAGCATGCGAAGAATTAATAAATTGCACATTTATCATGCAAATTCCACAGGCATTCGATTTCTTTTACATAATATTGTATGTTGTATCCTTAGATGTTTATAATGTTTTAAACACGAAAAATTATCTTGGATTCAAAAAATTGCAGTTTGAAGTAAAATTTCAAGTACTTTCTTTGATTTTTTAGTTACAGTATACACATTTTATAATTATAAGTACTTCAACAATTGTAAACACAATTTTTGCTGGGAATAGTCTTGTTTTATAGAGAATTTCATTGTGCAAAAAAACTCTTTTAATTTGTATTTCTGAATAGAATGAAAGTTAGGATATTTGAGAATGAGATTTAGCTACATTTTGCATAAATACGCGAATGTTCGTAACATCTCAATCAGTTGCTTTTCCTTCTCTATATAAGTACACAAGGAGTCATCAGTTTGAGTCCCTGCCCAGCCAGTCCCCGTGATAATTGATATACAACATTGTTTCTCAGTATCATTCATCCCTCACCGCTGATTCAAGTAGGTTGATTAATTGATTGAATATTTAGCGTCATTTTTATGCTATCGAAGGCTAACAGACAATCAGTTAACCTAACCACTGTTTCCTGGGATTAAACAGTACTCAAGCACACCCCATCTCCGCAAGTAAATGATAACTTTCCCACTTGAATCAGTGGTGAGAGACAAATGATAATGAGACACAATGTTGTATATCAATCATCACGGAGACTGTTGCCGAGTAGGGAATTGGAACTCACGATCCCTGGATTGATAGTCAGACGCGTAACCGACTGAACTAATCGGGCCCGGCTGATTTAAGTAGGAATATATCAGTTACATGCAGGTGTGCTCAAGTAACGGTTAACCATCCAGGATCCCAAGAAAGTGTTTAGTTTAACTGATCATTTGTTGGTCCTCGATTGCATAAAAATGATACTAAATATTTAATCAATCAATTTATTTAAATCCTTGTGTGAACCCGATGAAATACAATGCATTTTAGACATTAATCATTATCGTCTCTGATAACTCGGATAAACTGTGTGGTGTAAAATAAACAACTGACCACTTCTTTGTTCTATGTCTAATTAAAGAAGTTTTCTTTATTCATTACTTTAACAAGAGCAATCTATAAGACAGCGAACTCAACAATTCGAATCATTTGTCACATAAATACAAACTGATGATTGAGACTGATTACCAATCTAAGTAAACCGGAGTTGTCTCCCTTACCATGTCTTATATAACTGTTAATCTGCATGTGCTTAGTACCGGTACTACTTGAGACTGATTACCAATCTAAGTAAACGAGAGTTGTCTCACTTAATATGTCTTATATAACAGTAAATCTGCATGTGCTTAGTACCGGTACTACTTAAGACTGATTACCAATCTAAGTAAACCGGAGTTGTCTCACTTACTATGTCTTATATAACTGTAAATCTGCATGTGCTTAGTACCGGTACTACTTGAGACTGATTACCAATCTAAGTAAACCGGAGTTGTCTCACTTACTATGTCTTATATAACTGTAAATCTGCATGTGCTTAGAACTGGTACTACCCAGGACTTCGAGCGTGCTTTGTCTAAGTTGTAACGAATGAATGAATAGGGTTTTACGGCGTACCAACACATTATAGGTTATTCGACGCCAACAGGAAGGAAGATTCCAGGTTCACTCTACATGTACAAAAACAACAAATTAACATACAGATTTAAAAAAAATGCACCAACAAATGAATATGCAGAATGAAACTAGAACCTTGATACCTGCAGAACTGCAGAGTTTCAGCAAATTCTATTGTATTACTCAAATTGTTGCTTCTTACGACATGTATGAGCCACAGTGGTTGTATTCTTGCCATCACTCATATGGCTCCCTGAAACCACACTGGGGTTGATAATTAAACCACAATAGTGAACATGACAAAAAATGATAAAATGAACATTACACCCATTTGGAGGATTCCTACCCCTCTGCAGAGATCGGCAGTGATTCTATCCTAGCCGGAACCACACGGGCTTCTAAGTTGTAACAACTTGTTTCATAATCAAAGTAAAATAAATAAGTTTTAACTAAACTGCACAACCTTCAATCCAAAACATGCAGTGGCTGCTGAATATGCACTTTAACCAGGATTTCTAAGTCAAACAAGGGTCATGCTTTGTAAAAGAATCTGGCAAAATGTATCCCTCTTTGATTTCATAACTGCAAATTATGTCTTACATAAAGTTTCAATAAAATACATTGAGTGGTTGGTGAGATATGGCCTTGATTGTACTTGTATGCAAAATTTTAACGAGAATTTCCAAGTCAAACAAGGCCCATAATTTACATTATATTCAAGCAAGAATTATCTAACTTAGTTATTGTAATAGGTGTGATGACTGGGAAGTCATGTGTGACAGTAAGTTCAGCTAGTAGCGTGTCTGACTACCAATTCAGGGGTTGTAAGTGTGAATGCCCTAACTGGCCAGTCTCCTTGATGACCGACATATGACATTGCATCATAATCACTTGTTTCTCACAGCTGATTCAAGTGGGAAAGTAATCAGTTACTTGTAGAGATGGGTGTGCTTGAGTACTGGTAAACCTTCAAGGATCCCAGGAAAGAGTAGTACTGATCGAACTGAATGTTGAGTACATGAACAAACAAAACATACTCGAATCTGCATCTCTTTCAACTTTATTTACAATTTTATAACCTCGTACAGTTAAATATACATGTAACAAAATGTGTAATTGACATGTTCAAAAATGTCTTTATATTCTTCATGCAAATACTGTTAACTTCTTTATAAATAAGGTTTGGGAAAAAGTATTCCAAAACTGTCATGTTTTACAAAACATCTCAGCTCGAGTATTACTCAAGCTAAAATTTCATTTTCAACTTACATAATTTTATTTGACGTTGTACGGTGTTGAGCGACACTTTCAATAACTTTTCAATCATATCGCAACAGTGTCTACTTGAGACAGTATTCTAAAAGCTGCCACACTGAAGTATCCTGCCGCAGACACATGGTATCATAGATACATCGTATGATACCTCAGTCTCATTATTCCGACACCAAGCTGACCTGTACAATTTACTATGTTTTAAGTATGACTCGGCTGAGGATCGAACCCATGAACTTCCGTATACAAGATATAAGGTTTGTCAATAGAGAATTTTAAATCAAAATATTCACGAGTTTAAATTTCTTGAAGAAGTAGAATTTTAGCTTGGAAACATATTCAAGTTGAGATGTCTTGTAAATATGGGGCCAGGGGCTGGTTTCACTGAATCATCTCAAGTTGAGATTGTCCAACACTAAAAAATCTCAATTTTTCTAAACTATTATTAGACTCATTACGCATAAAATGACTGCACAGATTTAAAGTCTGAGCAAAACTTTACACATTGATAATGACTGATTGATTGACTGAATATTTAGCATCTTTTTTATGCCATCAAGGGCCAACAGACAATCAGTAAACCTAACCACTATTTCCTGGGATCCTGAAAGGTTGACCAGTACTCAAACACACTCCATCTCCACAAGTAACTTGAATTAGCGTTGAAAGACAAATGATAATGAGACACAATGTTGTATATCAATCATCAAAGCGACTGTTGCCGGGTGGGGAATTGATAGTCAAACGCGTATTCGACTGAGCTGGGGACACATTAATAAAAGAACGTAAAATTATAAATATAAGTTAAAGCATTTCAAAAATTTGACTGGAGGAAAATCTCACTTGAGATGTTTAGTGAAACCAGGACCAGGTTGTTTTAGCAACCATTTTTAATAACGGTTTACTATACTTTTAAGACTAAAAAGTTATCTGAAATGAAATTTTCATGACCTCTTTTTTTTCTTTAGAGAATGTATGACAGTACTAATTTATAAGTGTATCAGTTTTAACAGAGACTTAGTTGTTTTTATGTCTATGGTTTTAAAGAAATTTGAATCAATGTAGCAACTATTTGACATACAGTCCTTAGGACAAACAAACCTACCTGTTGGAGGTGTAACCCCACCATTGATTTTTGTTCTTTATTCTATAGTAAATAATAAAAGTTTGAAGGCTTGTCATTCATAGAGGGTCCCAAATGAAAGAAGTGAAACCTACATTTTACTGTTTGTCAACCTCTGCACTATCAAAATATGATAAGAAAAGTAGGGGTCATGTGTCATATAAGAGATTTTTTTTCTGCTCAGTGTGTACACTGGTGACAAAGTGAAAGTAGACTTCCGAAATCATGAATTCATACCCCAATTTCCAAGCATCATTTTTTTTTTCTAAATTCACAATTCAAACATGACAATGCTATCAAAATGTTCAAAATACATCAATAATGCCATTCAAATAAAAAAATGAGCATTAAAAATAGGAAAATGCATTTTTAAAGAAGAAGAATTGAGGATTATTTACAACCGCCATTATGCGACTACCCCACGGAAGCACTTCCTTTTTGCAATGGTGGCACTATGCCTGGAATGTACTCTTAAAATCTCAGCTTCACTCTAGTCAAGTTCTTACCACATTTTTTATAATACATAAACCATAAAATACTGATTCATACTTAGAAAATGTTAATTTCCTGCAAATTTGTTTTGTGGCAAATTACAATATTTCAGATTTTGAGTTTTTAGTATGTTTTTTAGACTCAAACTACGATGAATTAGGGCCAGCTGTATTCCAGTTGTAGTTGCTGAAAGTAAGTAACAGTTATCTAGAAAAAGAAAAATAAGTGATCACATCATAGCAATTGTTATAATTTTTAACAACATAACGTCAACACAATGGGCTTTGTAAGATTAGGCTAAAAATCAACCTACTACTACAGACTGTAATGAGCATAATAATGTTCCTTAAGAAGAAGAAAATGATGTCTCCAACAATAATATAATATTCATCGAAGAACCATTACAAACAGATACAAAAATGAAAGGTTAGTCTTGATCACCAGATCTGTTTTTAATATACATTACTATTGTATAGCTCAGTCAAAGAAAGATATGACAGCTCGGAAAACAACAAGACAATATGTTCATCAGAACAAGAAAATGATATAAATATATCCATATAATTTGTATATAGCAGAATTATACTATTTCCCCAAATATGCAAATGTTGATATCAGCAAGTACATGAGAAGAAAATATGTAAGATAAAGTTAAAAGAGACTTTTTTTGTAAATGAACTACAATAGCACAATTTACACAAAGGATTAACATGTATGGATGCTCCCCTCAATAAGTGCTTGATTGACAAGTTAACCTCCCTTTCATATGGCTGAAGATATAATGTACTCCAGGCAAGCAGAAATAACCGAAAATTAAAAATATTGAACATTACCATCTCTCCATGTTCCAAGTCTTGATGAATACCCTGTCATATATTTGAAGGGATACTCAAGATAGAGTAATTAATTCATCTCTTGGCACTTCCACACATTACCAGCTATCCTTGTCCTACGACACATTGGATTATCTTACATAGTTTTGAAGATATGCTCTGGACAAGCAAAAATAAAGTATAAAAAGGGGAGTCAATTCTGCCATTATTCAAGACAGAATTATGGTTCTTTTACACTCTGCGCTTCCACACATTATGCTCTAAATTCCAAGTGACGTTAGATTCCAAACAGCACTTTAAGAGGTAAATTCTGTAAATGAATTTAAACAGACACGCAAGTGCACCTACGGACAGGTGGACAAAGAAGCAGTTTTGTGCTCCGCCTCTGGGGAGTTCCACTTCTGGGGAGCATAATAAAATGCTACAATGCTATACATATAAGGAAATCTATATACTAATTGATTTTGTTCTCATTTTTGCATTTAGATACATGTATATGAAAAGCATTAAAATGATGACAAATTTACTGTACAAATGCAAATATACATTTATGCAGACTATAGAAATGGAACTACATGTAGCACTCCCCTTTATGAACCGCTAAATAGGAAAGAATAGGAGCACACATTATTACTTGACAGCGACAGCAAAGAATCGCGAAAACACATGACAATATGAATTACACCCAATGCTTCTAGATGTAAAGTTTATAGTTATTTGAGTTTCTTTCTATTAATAACCTCAATATTGTTTAAAAAAGTGAAAAAAATGAATAAAGGTGTCATAAAGTGCCGTTACCTCTTTCTAATTTTTTATTCGCCAAATCTGAACTAAATGACTACCCACCATTAAAGCCGAACAAGCTAATGTGCTACAGGCATTGAATTTCCCGCCTTTTTACATCCAAGTTCAACAGATCTAAATCAAAGGATATCACTGAATATCAGGTGTTAGGAGATGTCAGTGTAAGACAGGAGACATTAGTGAATGTCAGGTGTCATGAGATGTCAGGGAATGAGGTAGACACTTATAAATCCTTCATAAGCAACGACTAGAGAGTGGCGCCTCACTTAATATAAACTGATGGACAGAGCAGACATCATCAACATAAAACACAATTAAAGGGTATCAACTAACCAAAACTAACAGACAACAGCAACAAGGACTACTTAGTCCAAACAATATAAAATCAAGAATGAAACAATCCTTTCTGTTGGAACGTCTTTGTCCGAAAACACTGTATCAAGGACAAATATAGAGAAGGACAGAATACTTGCACCTCCAGGTCACTAATGTTGATAAAAAGGTATGCGAAGGATTAATTATTTGACATTTATGATTCAAATTTTGCAGACAAACAATTTCTTAAGCATAAAAGTTGTATGTTACTTCATGATGCACTCATTCATTCTTAGCAGTTTGTAAATAAGTTTGTAATAAGGCAAGTTTGTTGGGACTTTTCATTGGTAGTATACAGTTTTTGTAATCTATTTACTTTCAACAAATCGCTGCAAATGACCTCATTTTATGGAGATTTTTTTTCTGCAAAGTAATATCTTTAATTTGTATTCACGAGATGAATGGAAGTCAAGATAACTGAAAACGAGATTCCATGAGATTTTGTGTGAATATGCGAGCTTTCACAAAATATCAATCAGCTGCTTGTCCATCTCTACATAAGTCCTCGATTGCAAAATACAATATATAAACTGTTAACAACTATACCAATAACAGGTATCTTAAAACAATTAGACAATGAGTGTTTGAAATCTTTTAATCATGATAAAATATGCCAGCAGTAGAATAGTGTATGCATTAATGCTTGCCATATAGGACTATTTGGCGATATGTATTGCAGAAAAATCTGAACTCCACATAATAAAACATGAGTAGTATTGTACCGGCAAACGGAAGGATCAAAAGTGGCTTAAATACAGGCTAATTTGCTCTGAAAGCTTAGAAATGGAAAATAACAAATGTGGCTGATTAAGACAAACTGCTGCTCAACAGAGTTGACCACTTACGCGGGTTTGGTGTATCAATGATGTTTATTGCCACTTTAGGCAATCTTTTATTACAGGATATAATTTATTATGGTAACCAGTTGGTTTTATTCATGGAGCAAGACATCAGATACCTTATACCCCTGCATAAATGCCCCCGGGGATGATGACTCTTGCAAAAGGTCAAGGGAAATTGGTAATGATAATGAAATGTGTGTAAAATGCCATTAAACACACTGCCTGTAATGAGACTAAATTGAGACATTTAGTCAATTTTAAAATGCTGAAACCAGATTCATGTAATTTATTTGTATTAAAGACAAACTTCCAGATTTCTTTTTTTTTCTCATAAAAATGAGTGCTGTTGCAGGCATTCACTAGTAGAAGCATTTATTCTGGGTAAACAGAACATGAATCTGGATAGAACCATCGTCTTTCTGGCAAACTTTCTGACAAAACTGATCAATTATATCAAGATGGTAGATAATTGACATGTAGTAGACATAACTGGTGCAGTTCATACATGTAGGTAAAGTGAGGATGTTTTATTTTCTGCCAAAGTGAACACTCAAAAACATTGGACAATGTTCGAAATTCAGTACGATTCACAATTGGCCCTAATAGATATCAGTGGGACTTGTAGATGACTGTATGTCTATCTGACTATAGATAAAAGAAAAACAGGAAATATATAACATATAAACTAGACAAAGAAAACATGTTTTTTATCACCACCATATTTACAACAAGCAATATCGCAGAATTTATGAAACAGACACTTTGAACAGGTAAACTCAGATATACCACAACAAAAGAAACCCACTAAATATAGTATGTATAAAATATCAAAGTGCAAATGAACTAAATGTAAAGTCATCATATTGAAACTCCTATTTTTGAACATAGAAGTTGGTCAATGTAACATCAAAAGTCACCTCTTGTTTTTTAGGTCATGAGACCCACACAACTTGGCAATGCTGATTCTACTCAATGCTAAAAATGACTGTTCACAGGCATGCATTCATGAAATATGAATGACAATATTCTTTATAGGTTCAATGAAGAAGTGACATCATGTAAATATTTAACAATGGTGGTAATCTTTTTTAAAGAGTTAATACTTACTCACATCTCAAAGTACAGGAATATGTAACCATTTATTACTGCCTGATTCAAACCAGATGCCCAAGGGCAACATTTCAAGCCCACAAATTACCAAGGTGACCTTTACTCCATAAATAAGCACCAATCACAGAATGCCTTTGAAAACAGTGCAGGAAGAGTTCAGATTGCTCTTAACAAGCAATCTGAACACTTCCTGCACTGTTTTCCACTCTGTTAGTTTATATAAATATAATTCACCCAATAATTCAAAAGCCTTCTATATCAGAGATGTCCAAAGGTGTCTGTATGAAGTAAAGGGTTAAAATAGTCATGGAAGCTTACACCAAGGGAAGGATCATGAAAAGAAAAGAAAATCTGTAAAGTTGTTTACAAGAAATGAAGTGGATACGAAATATTGTACCTTTTTCTGAATATTGTACTGGGTCATATACACAACACAATATCTTTTTATGGTAAACATTTGTAGTTATTTTCAAAGTCAATCTATGCATGAGAAAATTACAGATCGAACAAAATTTGATAGGATGCACGCAAGTAAGTAAGCATGCACTGCATTGAACTTCAATGATGATGACTAAGTCTAGCTTACAACAAGCTGACTTGACAAAAATTGTCATCTCTTTTGGAATAATATTTTCAATATGATAACATCCACAATACAACAATACAACAATTGGTATGGAAATGATAACATCCATACGGGTACCCAAAATACGAAGTATGAAAACAATTACATAAATAACTAGAAATAACTACCAATTTCTATGAATATTATCCAACAATCAGATATTTGTATGAAAATGATCACATAATCAGATATTGGTACGAGGAAAAAAATGGATGAAAATCATCATAATGCATAACCTGGAAAATGTTCACATCCATAATCAAAATTCTGACATCAAAATTCTCACCATTCCACTAAAGGACCATTCAGTTTTTTAAAAAGAAGTGTTATCATTATTTACAGCTAAGAGGCAAACCATGTCCACCCTGACCTGTCCTCGAGTTATTCGCAGACAGATATGGGTCTACATTGTTTGCAAACTACATGTATGAGTTGAGGAATGGAAACTACTGTGATCAGTGATAGTATCTACCAATGACGCAAAGTATAACAACTTCAGTGATAACAAACGAAAATAATTACACCAATTTTTTTTTTGTTTATGACATTAAACTAGCAAAAAACACCACATCTGACAAATGTTCAATTGCCAGCAGAAGTTGTCAATTTTGAGAACAAAATAAAAAAACAGCAACATACAAAACTTTATAGATTACAAGGTAAATATTATTAATAAAGACTGAAGAGAGAGAGAGAAAAATCCAACTCGGCATTTACATAAGAAAATACATAAGTTATTTAGTAATAAATCAACGAGAAAAGGCAATTAAACTTAAGGTGAAATGAACAATAACAAAAAAGGAAAAAGAAAGAAAGTGCAAAAATGACATAATCGTTATATCAAGAAAGAATAAAATAAAGAGAAGTTCATACATAACTGTTTTAAATTCATAAATACTCAACTAAAAAAACATTTTCCCATCTGTTTGATAAAACACAAATATGAATGGATACAAATTCAACTATTGAACTATTATTCAACTATTATTCATTCGAGTATAAGGTAAACTGTAAATTTCACATGATGTTGTAACATACATGAACATCCAAATCAAGAAAGAAGAGGCCCAAGATGGCCTTAAAATGCTCCTCTGATGTTATTCATGCATTTTCACAGAGACATCTTTTACTACATATATTTCACAATATAAATCAATGCAAAAATTGCAATCTCAAATATATGAATAAAATAAGTTCAGCAACAAAAAACTATGGAAAATTACATACGGGACATTAGATCCTCTGTGGGTACTTAGCTAGTCATTTAACTTACAAACGTCATGACTTAAAACTGAATTTGAGTCAGAAATAAACAGATTTTTTTAAAAATAAATCAATAAAAATCAGTTTTAATTTTAATACAAAGGGAGGTAATTTACTTACAAACTTCAAATATTTAATACATGAACTTTGATGTATTTTCAAAGACATTTATTTTCTTGCAAAATACGACTGCAGTCACACAATATGAAATAAATCGTTAAACAACAAACAATTTTATCTTACAAAACAGTTTTACTTTAAAAGGGGGTAACGACTGTTTAGAATGAGAATGCAAAAGATAAAACACATGTGAAATGATTTCTCAGGTATTGGCAAATAGAATATACACAAGATTAATTTTATTACGTATTTCTATTGTAAACATATTCGTATGTTCAGATTCAAAGTTCACGTAAACATATTAGAAGTAAGATCACTGTGATGAAGCAAGGAATCAATATCATATCCAAACCAATCAAGTCATGGCTGCTTCTTCAATGAAAAAGTTGTCTAAGCCACCGCTCCAGACAAAAACATACTCTCAACATGTGGCCTTCTAATACAGGTGTCTCTTAAAATACATACTAAAATGATAATCATGAAAACAGAACTGACTCCACAAGGGAGGGGTGTGCTGAGTACATGATTGCCGATACAGACTTGACATCAAGTGGATTTGATGATAAACTTACATGTAATGATAATGGCAACGACTTTAATATTTTGTCAAACCGAAAAGATGCAATGATATTCCAAATAGTAAAATTGGAATATGACAAGAATTCCACAGTATGATTCTTAGTGTTGCATTGCCTGATTGTGATTATTTCTTTAAAACAAAATGTTTGTCATTACGAGTGATGAACTTTTACCTTATTTTTTTATTGCCAACTGTTATAATTGTCATTATGTTTCCCTAGCCAGATTATCACGTTTTCCTAGTCAGATTGTTACATGTTTCCCTATTCAGATTAATTTACATGTTTCCCTAGCCAGATAATTACATATTTTCCTAGCCAGTTTATTGCATGTTTCCCCTTTTCAGATTAATTTACATGTTTCCCTAGCCAGATAATTACATATTTTCCTAGCTAGATTATTACATGTTTCCCTATTTAGATTAATTTACATTTTCCCTAGACAGATAATTACATATTTTCCTAGCTAGATTGTTACATGTTTCCCTATTCAGATTAATTTACATGTTTCCCTAGCCAGATAATTACATATTTTCCTAGCCAGTTTATTGCATGTTTCCCTATTCAGATTAATTTACATGTTTTCCTAGCCAGATAATTACATATTTTCCTAGCCAGATTATTACATGTTTCCCTATTTAGATTAATTTATATTTTCCCTAGACAGATAATTACATATTTTCCTAGCCAGATTATTATATGTTTCCCTAGCCAGATTATTACATATTTTCCTAGCCAGATTATTACATGTTTTCCTAGCCAGATTTTTACATATTTTCCTAGCAAGATTATTACATGTTTCCCTAGACAGATAATAACATGTTTCCCTAGCCAGATTATTACATGTTTTCCTAACCAGATTATTACATATTTTCCTAGCCAGATTATTACATGTTTTTCTAGCCAGATTATTACATGTTTCACAACCGAGATTAGAACATGTTACACTACAAACCAGATGACTACACGCTTCAATAGTCAGATTATTACATGTTTCACTAAACAGATTATTACATGTTTCACTGCAAGTCAGATTATTTCATGTTTATCTGTCAATGTTATTACACATTTCTTTACCCTGTTTATAACAGGTTCCTCAACTCAATTATTCACATAATCTTCTTATATTCAGTCCTCTACTCAAACTCGTACAAATGGATCATCTTCCCTTGTCCAGACACCAGCAGACTGCCTTTCTTGTTGGACGATACACAGTAGGGTCTCTCCAGCATGGTCTGCCATGCGTGTAAGAAAGCACCTCTGGGACTCAGCATTATAAGTCTGTTTGCAGCACTGTCTGTCACGAAGATGTTGTCGTTGTGGTCAATGCAAACACAGCCAGGACTCCAGTCCAACTCTGAATACTCGCCTGTAGTTGAAGATAAAGACTCAATAAGATGCTTGAAATTATACCCAAAACAGATAAGATAAAAAGAATTCTCATTTTGCCATAGTATTCCTCAGGTATCATTTATACCAAATATAAACAAATTTGGCTAGTCGGTTCTGAGAGAAAGACTTTTAAATGAAAATCTCCAGGCAGGGCCAGTTTTGACCCTAGTGTCATTGTTTAAGCAAAACTGTGAGAAACTCATCAGGTGATACTACATGCAAATCATCGCTTCAGGCATTGAACTTTTGGAAAAGAAGAATATTGAAATGTTTGGAGAAAACAAAAGGACATAATCCTTATCTGGCCACTGTCTTCTTTGATGACTGATATACAACATTACATCTGATTGTCAATCACCTCTCAACACTGATTCAATCCGTTACAGGCTGAGATAGGTGTTGTGCTCTAATATGGGTTAACCTTTTAAGATCCAAGGAATGACGGTTAGGTGAACTGATGGTATGTTAGCCATCGATGGCATAAAATCATGCTTTAATGATTTTTAAACAAACTTTTTAGAAAAACAAAATTTCTTTTCAAGAAAAACACATCTTAACTTTATAGAATAGTGACGAATAACAACACAATAATTGTACCGATAAATTTTCCATCAAAATCATTGACGACAACTCTCTTGAGGGCATCATCAAGTAGGACAATCTGATCTTTGTTGTGCGTAGCTATCTGCGTAACTCTCTGCAACACATCCCCTTCTCTGTCCTTCGGTTCCATCGCATGCACAAGCATGCCTATAAAGAATATAAAGAGAATCTTACATGAGTGCCCATTTACTATTTACTTTTATTAAACGAGTTGGCAAAAATATATAATGCGGAGCTCTGCTAAAAAATCACAAATGTAAGATTATTTTGATCACATAACTCAATTTTTTTTAAATTTATCATTTATTTAACAGATCCCCTCTATAAAGAATTAGAAAAGATCTCAATATGTCTCAAAATAATGTCATGTTAAATGATAAATCAACATCATTTATCTATTCAGGCAAGTCAGAAAATAGTTGGCATTTTACATACAACAGCCGAGTTACATGGAAAACACTAAGTACATGTTATCGATCAGAATTTTGGCTAAAATTAAAATTGAGTTGTCCCACTTGGCCCCTTGATTTGCATTGAATGTATAGAAGACTCACGTGAAGTTTCATTGATGTTACGCTTATAAGCTAATAAGAGAGATTATCAATATGGATGTTTAGTACTGGTTCTATCCAGGAAGACTTCAAGCATGAGTAAGCCAAGTTGTAAGAAATTGTTTGAAAATCGATGTAAAATTAAAGTTTCCAGTTTTTTGGTGGAGGAAGGCTTCAGAATGAAACTGAGTAGAACCACTATCCCTGTACCTGGCAAAGTTTCTAGAATAAAGATTTTGGAGCAACCGTGACTCGAACCTACGACCTCAATGGTGAGAAGTTAGTGATTTTGAGCCAGTATCTAGGCTACTCCGCCACAGAGGACCACTCACTATTAATTAAAACATTGCCACACTAAGATATATTGTTACCGTCACTCTGGTACGCTTCTATACTGGATTTATGAACATTGCCCACTAAGTACTTCTGGTTTTTGAATGCAGTCACAGGATGTACTTCTCGTTCTTTTAGGGTTTTTCTGCTGACAGAGACACCTCTCAATGTTGTTATGTCATACACCTGTAAACAAAAGAATGTGACAAAATCGTATGAAAAGACGGAAAACGAAAATATTGAAAATGCCCAAAAAAGATTGAATACGACATACGAAAAGACTGAATATGACACACAAAAAATCGAATTTAACATCATTTTATATTACAATTATTAACTTGGCCAATTTTGCTGTATTAATGACATTGACCATTTGATTTGTTATTTAAATTGTATTGTATTCTAGGTGAGCAGATTAATGATTTGGTCTTATATATTGGGCAAAAAACAACAAAAGAACTTGTTAGCGTAGGTAGGTGGGAATTTTTCTTTTCATTTTTTTTGTCGAATTTTTATTTCATGGAGAAAATGTCATAATAATGAACTAATATAAGCATATTGATTTTAACTTGTTTTTCCGTTATATAGTTCTGAAAGTGAATCAATGTGGAGCAATAAAATATAATATTTTGACAGACTAAGCAGATTCGTTCGCAAATTTTTATACTTTAGCAGTTAAATAAAAAATTAATTATAACAAAAAAATTTGAGTTCATTCCGACCATTTTAGGGACGGTCAGGTGATACTAAACACAGGTATTTTTTTTCTGGTTTTATTGAGATAAAACTATTTAAATTATGAAATAGCTTGACCATAAGTGACAAAATTATTACGAAAACCCTTGAAAATGACAAAATTATTGTACAAGATAGTATGAAAATGACAAAAACATTGTATGAGAGAGCTTGCAAGTGACAAAAAAATTGTATGAGAGAGCTTGAATATGGCAAAATCATTGTATGAATGAACTTGAATTTGGCAAAAGCACTGTATGAGAGAACTTGAATTTGGCAAAATCATTATATGATTATGCTTGTTTATGGAAAATGCATTGTTTGAGAGAGCTTGTATATGGACAAATCATTGTATGAGAGAGCTTGAATAAGGCAAAATCATTGTATGTGAGAGCTTGAATATGGCAAAATCATTGTATAAGAGAGCTTAACTTTGGCAAAATCATTGTATGATTATGCTTGTATATGGAAAAACATGGTTTGAGAGAGCTTGAATATGGCAAAATCATTGTATGAGAGTTTGAATATGGCAATATCATTGTATGAAAGAGTCTGAAAATGACAAAAGCATTGTATGAGAGAGCTTGAATATGGCAAAATCATTGTTTGAGAGAACTTGCAAGTGATAAAAGTATTGTATGAGAGAGCTTGAATTTGGCAAAATCATTGTATGATTATGCTTGTATATGGGAAAAGCATTGTTTGAGAGAGCTTGAATATGGCAAAATCATCGTATGAGAGAGCTTGAATTTGGCAAAATCATTGTATGATTATGCTTGTATATGGGAAAAGCATTGTTTGAGAGAGCTTGAATATGGCAAAATCATTGTATGAGAAAGCTTGAATAAGGCAAAATCATTGTATGTGAGAGCTTGAATATGGCAAAATCATTGTATAAGAGAGCTTAACTTTGGCAAAATCATTGTATGATTATGCTTGTATATGGAAAAACATGGTTTGAGAGAGCTTGAATATGGCAAAATCATTGTATGAGAGAGCTTGAATATGGCAAAATCATTGTATGTGAGAGTTTGAATATATATGACAAACACATTGTATGAGAGAGCTTGAAAATGACAAACTCATTGTATGAGAGCTTGAATATGGCAAAATCGTTGTATGAGAGAGTTTGAATATGGCAAAATCATTGTATGATAGAGCTTGAACATGGTAAAATCATTGTAATACTATGATAGAGCTTGAATATGGCAAAATCATTGTATGAGAGAGAGCTTGAGTATAGGAAAATCATTGTATGAGAGAGTTTGAATATGGCAAAATCATTGTATGAGAACTTGAATATGGAAAAATCTTTGTATGATAGAGCTGGAATATGGCAAAATCATTCTATGAAAAGGATTAGATATGACAATCATTGTAGGAATTAAAATTTGAAGTTTTGAATTTTAAGCACATTTTCAGCACATGACAGGTTATATATATAGCATTTCATTAGTGGACTAAAAACCTCAGAACGAATCTGAGAAGAACCAACGTTCTTCTGCGAGTAACTGGCAAACTTTTCACATAAAGTTTCTGGACTGAGCTGGGTTCAAACCAATTTCATCAGTGAAAGGTAAGTGGTCAATAGATCACTTGGCCATGGAGGAACCTAAAACTCACCACCCATGCAAAGATTGAGATTGGAGGCAAACACCAAAATATAAATGTAACTAAACACAAAAGTTTAACCTGGATGTCTAAAGACACGGCCGACGACACCACCAGGATTATGGCAAAAGCTCTCCTGGACATTTGTCCTGGTGAGCTAAAAAGCTTGAAGTTACAACAAAATCATTTGATGAAAAAGTCTGAACACAACACAAAAAGGTTGCCACTAACGTGGTCATATCCCTGCCACCTCTTATCCCTTAGAGGCATTTCCAGAAAAGTGGGTTTAAATTATACAAAATGAAAAAGTCGCCAAGTACAGAAATTACATGTAAATGCCGCAAACTGAAATACTGTAATACGACACATTGTCTTGTCCCAGTGAGCACTGGTGTGATGTTCTAAATATATAAGTTATAACCCCAAAACAAAACAAAAACTATCTTTGATGAACATACCCAAATTCGCACGACACATCATCTTGGGCTGGTTAGCATTTATTTAAAAATCCAATCACAACTAAAGACGATACGATCCGGACAACAGTGGATGGACAGAGCTTTGACCTTGACCATTGAAGAATAGATGTTATTCGCATGACACATCATTTTGTCCTAGTAAACATTTGTGCCAAGTTATTTAAAATCCAATAATATATGAAGAAGATAAAAGTCCGGACAGCAGCAGAAGGACAGATGGAGCTGTGACTTTGACCTGCGACAAAAAGACCCAAGTCAGTCGTATGACACATTGTCTTGTCCTAGTGAACGTTTGTGCCAAGTTATTTAAAATTCCAATCACAACTAATAAAGATAAGGTCCGGACAGCAGCAGACAGATGGACAGGACTGTGACATTGACCTTTGAAGAACCGACCACAGTCGCATGACACATTGTCTTTTCCTAGTGAACATGTGTGCCAAGTTATTTAAAAATACAATCACAACTAAAGAAGATACGGTCCAGACAGGACAAAACACAATGTATACATTTGATTTTCAAACACTTGACCTTGAGCTATGACCTTGACCTTTGAAGAACCGACCCAAGTCATTCGCATGACACATGGTCTTTTCCTAGTGAACATTTGTGCCAAGTTATTTAAAATTACAATCGCAACTAAAGAAGATACGGTCTAGACAAAAGGAAACAGTGTATACATTGGATTTCAAAACACTTGACCTTGAGCTTTGACCTAAACCTTTTGACGAACAGACCCAAGTCATTCGCACAACACATCGTCTTGTCTTAGTGAACATTTGTGCCAAGTTATTTAAAATTGCAATCACAACTAAAGAAGATACGGTCTGGACAAGAGGAAAAAGTGTATACATTGGATTTCCAAACACTTGACCTTGAGCTTTGACATAGACCTTTGACGAACAGACCCAAGTCATTTGCATGACACATCATCTTGTCCTAGTGAACATTTGTGCCAAGTTATTTAAAATTCCAATCACAACTGAAGGAGATACGGTACAGGGGATGCAGGGACGCACGCATGGACGCAGCCCATTTCTATATCCCCTGCTCCGCTCTATGAGCGATGGCGACAGATAAAAATTATTGTACCAATTGGATCCTGCATGGTTAACCAATATTCAAGCACACCCCATCTCAGCAAGTAACTTTTCCACTTGAATCAGTGATGAAAGACAAATGATAACGAGACATATACCATTGTCGTAAATCAATCATCACGGAGACTGTGGCCGAGTGGGAATTCAAACTCACCACCCCTGGATTAATATTCAGATACGCTACCGACTGAGCTTATCAGGCCAGGCGAATTGCTGAGGTAAATAACTACAATAAGCTGTTACTAAAAAAAATGTTTTGCTGTTTTCCTACCTACTCACTAAAAATTGCAGCTACCAAAACTTTTTTTATTGACTTTCAAAGCATTGATTTTTTTTACACAATTTCTTACCATTTTTTGTTTAAAATGACTGCTAAATCAAAATCTGGCAGAAACAAAAATTGCTACCTACTTACCCACATGAAAAATTCTGGGTTTGAGCACAGAAACAAACATTTTTAAAGGGAACATATCAAAATTTTAAAAAAAATTAAAATGGGCTAAAAACATTTTTTTCCATTATATTATGCCTTTTAATTTATACTCAACATCCCCGTATTGCCAATAGGATATATTTAAACTCGCAAAAAAAATATATGGTTAACTTTAAGTGCTGTCTGTTTTCAGAATGGGGATTTTGTTTCAAGTTTACCTCTCCAATATAAATATTGATTATTTTAATAGAGTTGACATACCAAACCATTCATATTCAGGACTTTTCATCCTTATATAACAGAGGCCGATATTTGACCACTTCCCAATTGAAAAATGTGTTATTTTTTCCCAACTGTGGCAGAGAAACTTCCCAAAAAGCCAGTTAAGATTTCCCAAAATATTCCTTGGTTTGGGATTTAGTCTATGCTTTTCACAAGGGAAGCAGTCTAGATCATCGGCGACGCCTCCCTAACACATTTGACTCATTACCAACGATAACTCTGCGAAGGAGATTGCGGCGACGCTTGCTTTTCTACATGACAAACTTTTAAAAAAGCAAGCGTCGCCGATGATCTAGACTACCAGGGAGGTTAATTATTCTGGTTTTTTTATGATGTTTACTTCCGGTTGATTTTCTCTGATTAAAAATGTCACACAATTGGAAATATTATAGTAAGTCCATTAAACGTCAGTCTCTTTCAAAGGAAAGTAAAAAATTTATGGGGAGATGGAGAAAGAAAATGGACTCGGAGCTTGTTACCCCCCCCCCCCCCCCCCCCTCCCGCCGAATACAATTCATGTTTGAATTGGCTATACTTATTCCTCAATCAAAAGCTGTAGTGGAACGTTCTTTCAGTGCTATGAACAATATTTGTATGTTCCTCAGGACCTCCCTGTCAACTAAGCATTTAAATGGGCTTATAAGAATTAACCAGAATGACAAAATTTTAAGTGAAACAGATTTGAATTTGCTGGTTGATAAATTCAAAAATACTAAACAAAGAGAATTGGCACTGTAATTGCATTGCAAATGTGACATTTTATGTTTGACAAATAAAATATTAAATCACTTAGTTGAAAATACTGTTCAATTTATACACAATCCACCTTTCAATAAAATACCTTTTTCCCAAAATGGGCAATTATCGCGCATGAATTTCCCAATTTGAAAAGCCATGGCCTCTTCCCAATTTTCTGATGAAAAGCCCTGACATTATAATGAGATGCTCATTATCCATTTAAAAAAAATTAAAAAAATTGTTTTTTTATGTTTTATTCCTGTTGAAGCAAGTGTATCAGGATAAAACCCTCTAAATGTCATAAAAAAAACAAAATAATTATCTAAAAGGATCAAATGCATCAAATTATCAGTAATATTAACAGAATAGTTTAGTATGCTACCAAAACGCAACAAAATTGATATGTAACTTGGATTGGTAAGCTTGAAATAAAATCCTGATTCTAAAAATAGACAGCATTTAAATACTGTTTGATGACCTTCACATCATCATTCTCACTCTTTCTAAGATGAAATAATTTTTACTATGTGTAAAACCTGTATAACAAATCAAACTGAAATCAAAATGAAATCACAAGACTCATTTAATACGTCACAAAATATTTTGCCATTTTAAGCGGGAAATCTATTTTAGTCTAATCTAGCCGCATAACCCAAGTTAAGAAAACCCTTTTCAATATATTAATTTGATATGTTTCAATAGATATCTTTTGGGAATATGGGACAGTGAGTATATATTGTCATGGTATATTGGAAAAAATGTTTTAAGGTAATTTGAAAAAGTCTGATGTATATTCCCTTTAAGGATGGCCTTTCAATTAAAAACCAACTAATTACTTTTATATGTATCAGCTGACTGTTCCACACCAGTAGGTTGTTACAGGTGGTAATCGCCATTGGTCCTGGGTCTTGCAACATATCCACAAACTTTCCACACGTGCTGAATAGCTTCACGCGCTGGTTTTTGGCATCACTGACAGCAAAGTTGTTCAAAGATGTGAATGTTAGTCCAGCAATCTCTGGCTCGCTCAGATCTTTCATGACCTTGACATTGATAGCTGACTGAAGTTTCAACTTAAGCAACATGTGGCTTGAAGAAATTCTAGACATGGGAATTTTTTCAGACTGAAGAGCTTGCTTTTTCATTTGACCTTGACCTAAAGTCTTCTTTTTAGTTGATGCATGTTGCTGCTGTTGTACCCTTACATTACCTAAGTTACCAGCCTGGCCACTCCAATTGTTTTGCCTATTCTGGAAATTTCCTCTTCCAATGTTACCAAACGGGTGACCCTGTTGCACGCCCATGTTGTTGCCATGGGAACCAAAATTATTTTGACCCCAAAAGTTACTTTGCTGATTCATGACATTGTTTTGGGCATTTCCACGAAAATAATTTTGTTGATTACCCATGTTTTGCTGCCAATTGCCCCCTTGCATTGAAAAATTACCAAGAATGGAGTTGACCCCTTCTTGAAGTAGTCGACCTCTACCCAGTTGAGGTCGGGGAGGACTCAGATTTAAAGACAAAAGGGAAGGCGCCAAACTTTGTGGTTGGTACTGAAAACCTCTGCTTTGGTTTTGAAGAACACCCCTCATACTTCTAGCATCATTATTTCTCACAAAGGACTGCTGACTAGTACCTTTTTTATTTTGTCCTTGCAGCCTTTGTTTTTTTGTTTCTGTTTTTGCGTTCAAATGCTGGTCTTGGTCAGGGGTCACCACCTTACAAAATACTGCCTTTTCCATTGTTTTCAAATTGTCATGCATTATTTCAACCTTTGGAAACTTTGTCGACTTTGACACTTTTGGGAACGTAGAATTAAGTTTTTTGTTCTGCTGGACCACTGCCTCTTTGATGGCCTGTTCAACACTAACTATTTCAGCTGCCTTTCCTTCATCCAAAAGGAAGTCAATGTTTGAAACAACTTGTTCTAAGTCAGCTTGAGTTTTCTTGATGTAATCTGTCCTCATTGCACAGAATACCCTCCTTCTCTCAAATTCCTTCTTCAGTTTCACCAGAGTTGCATTAAACTTCTTCTCCACAACGGTCATCATGTCTTTCATGGCAGTTTCTAGAGCCGTCACCTGTTTCTCCTCTTCCTCCTTTATTATGTCCAAGCCCTCATCTGAATCCTCATTTCCATACTCTTCAGCATTTTTCTTCAATGAGTCCAGTAATTGTATAATATCTGATTTTCTAGTTTTAATGAGTTCCGCTGGTGTTATGCAAGGATGCGATCCATGCTCCAATAGAATACAATCCCTACAAACTGTGACAGAACACTTCTCACAGAAGAATTTCACCTCTTCTCCTTGGTGTTTTTCACAGTAAACATGTTGCTTTTCTCGTAGCTGAGCCAAACAATTGTCTTCCCCATTTTCTAAAAGAGGGACTACTGTATGCTTTGCAGTTTGACGTGAGAATGTATGCTTCTCGCAACACCCTTCGCAAAGGGTGTCGCCACAATCAACGCAATGAAAACTACTGATCTTCTCTTCACCATGTAGCAAGCACACTACACAACCAGAATTATCAGACTTCAGCGACTGGAGCATGACCAAATTGGCAGCAACTACGTTATTTGGCAAGCAAAGTATGCCATCTTTTGGAATTATTGTCTTGCTCATTTTGCAGAGGGGGCAAATAATTAACCTGTGTTTTTCTTTCTTCCGTTTTTGAAGGCATTCAAAGCAAAATGTATGAAGGCAACTAAGAAGTTTTGGTTCACTAAACAAATTGCCACAAAGCGCACAGTGCAACTTGGATTCAGTCAAAAATAACTCTTCTGTAGGTGTCTGTGATCCCTCATCAAGACTGTCTGTTTCATCCGTGTTTGAGTCTAGATCAGCAGTTTTGTTATGCTGAACTTCTGAATCGGATGTTGAATCTTCAAACAGGTGGTCATCAACTGGACTTGTATGTAAGCTCAATTCTGATTCTTCCGTCTCATCTTTATCCTCTTTTTTGTTCAGGCAATTTTGCAACTCAGCCTCAGATAGGTCACTCTCATCACCAGACTCTTGCAACTTACTGCCTTCAATACACTGGTCCCCATCTTCACTAGGGTTTTTTACTTCTACCTTAACTTCTTCTTTTGTTTCATTGGATTCATCCCCTCTGTTTGTAACTTTTGCTAATGCTTCCATTGTTTCTGCAAGCTTTAGATTTTCTGAAATTGATAACAAAACAGTTCTAAATAATAGCAGTTCTAACAAAATTATTAATATAAATTTTGTGTGCACAATTTAATTTTTTTTAACAAAACATCGAATTGTATTGTACTATATGGTGTTTAGCAAGGTTTCAACAATTTTTTAATCATAGCATGCCTGTTTCTGCTCGAAGTAGTATTCCAAGTGCTGCCACACTGGAATATCATATAACAAGTGCTGCCACACCGGAGTATCATATGATAAGTGCTGCCACACTGGAGTATCATATGACAAGTGCTGCCACACTGAAGTATCATATGACAAGACTCATGGCATGGTACCCCACTCAGTCACATTACACTGACATCAGAATGACCAGTAGTGTCTACTTTAGGAATGAAAAAATACAGTGGGGAGCGGGGTGGGGGGGGGGGGGGGAAGTCCCCCTTATGATTGAAAAAATAGGGGGTATTTTAAAAAACAGGGAGGATTGTATATTTCAAGCAAAACTTGTACTGATTTTTATTACTTCATTTTCAGAAAGTACACCACTAGCTTTAATCATGATGACATACAATAAACTTTTTTTTTTAAAGAGTGTTAACACCATTTTCAACTCATTTCCGGTTATACACATGAATGTCTGATTTATATTGGTGAAGGTAGACCTCAGAATGAATCTGAGTAGAACCACCTTACTTCCGCAAGTAATTGGTAAACTTTATAACATACAGTTTTTGGACCAAGTGTGACTCAAACCTATGACCTCAGCATTGAGAGGTAAGTGATCTTGAGATGATGTCTTAAGACCACTCAGCCACACAGGACCCTCCACAATAAACAAATGCAATCATGCAAATATCTCTGTCGCTTTTGGTCTAAGCTTTGAACACAGTCAATAACCTTCTGATAAAGTACCATCTGTTGAAAACTAAAGGTGCTTTTCAGTGTTTAAAAACAGGCAAAAATCAGCAAATATCAATCAAAATTAAACTGATTGACAAATCCAAGTAAACAAGAGTTTTTCCACTTAATAAATTATGTAAGTCTTATTTATAACTGCAAAACCTTGTATAAAGTTTCAATCCAATACATGAAGTGGCTGCTGTGATATAAACTTAAACCAGAATTTCGAAGTCAAACAAGGGCAATAATTTGCAAAATAATTCAGCAAGAGTTATCCCACTTTGGTTTCATAACTGCAAAATTGTAATTAAGTCTTAAATTAAGTTTCAATTAAATACATTGATTGGTTGGTGAGATATGGATATGAAGGTACCTGCATAATTTTAGTAAGAATTTCTAAGTCAAACAAGGACCATACTTTGCATATTCATGCAATACTTATCCAATGAAGTTATTATAGTAGGTTTGATAACTGGGAAGTCTTGAGTGACTCTCATGTGAAGTTTCGCTGCAATAGATGGAATGGTTACTGAGATATAGCATTGCACCCAAAACTTTAACCAAGATGAGACGCCACTGCAGCTGACAATAACAAAGTTCAGGTAAGTAGAATAGCCCGCCTTATTCTTCGAATAGTCAGCTAAAAACTGAAATTTAACTAATATTGAAAGGATAGTAAGTTTAAGATAATAAAGACATATGCAATGCCAGTTAATAATCTCTGCATTATTTTGCATTTAATATTTAAAGTCAAGCAACCTTGTTTCCATATTTAAGGATAAACAAAAATTATCCAACGATACAGAACCGCACAGGTAAAAAAACTGCCGAGTACATGTCAGTCGCGAATACCAATGGCAATACATAATTTGTAAATTTTCTATCAAATTTGGCACGAAATTATAACAGAGTATCTATGAAAATCATAAAAAAGATAGAAAATAGAGCAATACCATATCAAATTATAAATGTCATCGTGTTTAAATTCGGGTATTACAATGCAATTCACTACACATCGATTGGACATCGAATTGCGTCTATCCGGAAGTAGATTTTTAAAGACCAAGGTCAATAGTCACCGGCATAATTTTATGTTTTATGGTCATTTAAACTGTTTGAAATTAAGTAGAACAATAAGTAAAGGATGCTTTCATTCGGAAAGATTTTAATTCTTTAAACTTTTGCTCTTGATCAATGATTGTTTTTATTTTTATTTTTTTATCCAGTAAATGTTAATGACTATCAATACGACCAACGTGTGGATTAGTCGGGCAGCACGGTGGGCAAAACACGACTACAGACGGACCATGCTTTCCAGTATGGTCAGCTACCACCATTGAGACGAGCTCTCTGATTGGCTGAAAAAAGTATAGTTATGTTCAGGGGATATTTTTATAGTAAGCTTAATTTTGGTTGGATGGACATGTTAAACTGGCAAATGATCACAATAAAATATAAGTTTATCATGTTTGTGTCAATAAAAAATTAAAAATTATGTTTCTGTGACTGACTAAATTCATTTTATCAAGGAACTGCATGGAAAGTAAAATTGATGAAATTTACTTTTTTTAAAAGTGGTACTTTTTACCCCATTTTGGGGACATTTTAATTTGAGTCTAAAACAATACTTTAATATGATATAGGACTTTTTGGTCCGCGGATGATAGAAATAGTTAAATTTAGGTCAAACGTTATAATGTAAGTCTATGGAAAACGCAATGGTGGTAGCTGACCTTAAGTAAAGAAGACTAGACCAAAGACGTACAGACAGCCGACTCTCCCTATGTTACAAGATTGCTTATGAGCTCGTAGAAGATTACATGACACTGATGAACAGACAATCCGGCGTGTGTGAGTGTATATATATATCTATATCTATATATTATGTATAAATGTAAGTAGACCGTGTGTATGTGAGTGTGAGTACTGTATATGTGTATGGGAATATACTTGAGTACTTTGCGTGCGTGCGTGCGTGCGTGCGTGCGTGCGTGCGTGTGTGTGTGTGTGTGCTGTATAAATGTGTCTGTATGTATATGAAGGTGTGGGCAATGTGTTTGTGATTATGTATATGCATGTGTGTGTGTGTATGTGCCAGCGTGCCTACTTGCGTGCGTGCGTTCATCTTAGGGAAACGAATTAAAAAAAATACATTGCATTATGAACTTCTCATCAAAACAATATCATTCCCACCAATTTGTGTTTAAAATTATTGAAGTACTTTTGACTACAAAATGTGTACACTGCAATGTGCATACTGCAGCTAAAATAACAGCATAATTGCGATAAATTTGACTTCAAACCTCAATATCTTTAATTCAATATCATTTTGCGTGATCAAAACACATTAAAACATTTAAGATTACATAATTTTACATTTTATGTATAAGAAATCAGTTGCCTGTGAGTTCTGAACGATTAATTTTCCAAATAATAAATCCTTTATGTGCTATTTGATCAACATTTAATCAGGAGATGCAAATTTCCAATCCTTCTATATATAAATCATTAGAATAACTTAATCAGATAAAACGATTAAATATAATAAATTAATTTTAGAACTTTATCCTAAAAAGAGTAGAAATGAAAGAGTTAATAATATATTAGAATGTGACATGCATTTGCCGACGATTTTTAAATATGTATCAATGAATGAACAAATATTCTGAACGTTTTGTTTTGACTCTGGGTTAAGTGTATTTTCTAATTGTAGAATATTGTCACAAGTCCACAGTTTAGTTTTCAGTCTTAAAATAACTGATTATCTTATCTTTACCAAGGATTATAAGGAAAACTTTTACATATTGTTTGAAAGAATATACATCTGTAAGTTCTAGTTATCTAAGTTACCGTCGTAAGCGTCTTTCACTGGGACTACATAAGTGTTTTTCCAGCCCTACTTCTCTTTATATGTGAGGATCAAGACAGCGAGGATCAGGGCAAGATCCAGGAAAAATTCTTATCAGCACGGCTATTGTGCAACGAGCCTAAAGACATTTTTTTGATAACCGGATGTGACGTTTTACACACTCAGCTTCAGCAATGTCTGGGGGCCAGAGAGCCTTCGCTCAGAAATTAAATAAGTATGTTGCCTTTCCAATTAAAGGAATACTAACAGTGAAACCACAATAAGGAATTTATTCTACGACAAATTTTTAGTTTGAAATTATTCGGTTAAAAGCACAGGATCTTGAAATTCGTCCGATCATAAAATCGAACTGGCACAAAAGTTTTGAAGTTTGGGTGCTGTGTTCGACGGAAACATGAGTCATAATGCTGCTATTTTCATCTCTATAGACAAAATATACTTTATAATGCTTTTCATTATGGGGACAGAGTTGCATTTGCTGCGTAGTTGAATATTTGTAGCCTGGTTCAGACAGTTTCCTGGTACAGTTTTCATGGTTCCAAATATCTAGATCTATGTTACCGGAACAGCATTCAATTATTTTATTTTGTTTGCAAGTCGACTGAACGCCATTTTAGCATTAATCATTTGCTAACAGAGTAAACACCTCAAAGAACCTGCTTGATGATGTTTAATCATGTGACTTAAAGAGAAATAGAGGGACAGTGGCCATGTAGTCGGATTCATGTAGTCTTTTCATTTGTTTGGTCACTGTTTGCATTTATGAACAGAGTAAACACGGTTAACTGTACTAAATGCAACCCAGTTTTCATGCACACAAGATAATAACATTGTCAAACAATCTGGGCAACATTTTGTTTACAATCTGTCTTTTCTTCATCTTATTTGCCATTTTAATAGTATACCTCTTGCCAAGTAATTTGCTATCTCCAGTTTTTACGCACTTTATAAACATCAGGTTTACGGAAGTTCAATGTGTGTGTTGAATCTGTTCCGCAGTGGTTGAAAGCACATACTTATGGTATAAACATTAATGAGAATTCAGAATATATGTGCATTAAATCAAATTATATTCAAAACATTAATTATCTTTTGTTGAAATGATCATACTTCAGGATATCCAATTTAGAACTTGGGAACATTTTCTATTTTCACAGTGATAAATTAAATTTAGACTTATTTAATTTGATAGTACCATCATCATATATCTACAAACCATATTTATGCATGTTTTATACTTACATTATGGTCAAAAAAGTAAATCACCCCTCTTTATGTTTCTGAGCAGGTCTGGAAATGGTGTTGTACTACTTGCTATAAAGTCAACTAAATAATTAACTAATTTTAGTCGATTCTTTTATGTCCATTTATGATTTGTTTTTATGGTAAGTGAAATAACTCTTTAAATGAAAATTTCCACATTTTCTGCAGATCATATGTGTTGTTGGGACTTGGTCTAGTAAACAGTTGCATGATCTGGTGATGTCATCCAGATTAGCATGATCTGGTGATGTCATCTAGATTAGCTCTGTTAAAAATTACTGGATGTTTTCACAAAGTGGTGGTATTGTGTGATACCCAGGTTCACAATGATATAGCAATTTCTTTCTTTTTTACGTTGAGCGGCATGTCTTGATTATTATAGTAATCTTTGTTTTTGTGTGAGGTTAATGGGTATTTACTGGTTTCTGCTTAACTTAATTGAAGTTTAGTTAGATATTTTAAGTGCGCATGGAATTGTTCACCTGGCATGCAGTGCTATTGGCTCCACTTTGAGGGATGGTATACATTGAAGTACGGTTCCCAATTATACGTTGTGTAAATGTGTGTGAAAGAGACGCTAACCACTAAACCAACATTATCAATCAAAGTGATATAATGCAAGCAGAGCTCTAATTAAAATGATTTAATTATGTTTTCACATATTAATTTGAAAAAAAATGCATTAAAAAATAATTACAAGGGGTATAAATATGCTCCCAAAGATTGTCGTATGCATTAATAAGCATCATTCAGCTGTATTCATACTGTTCCGATACAAAACAGAGAAAAGAACAATTTAAAATGAGCATGCCCTTCTGTGTCGTGCACATCATTGTGCACACCAGACCTGTGCCTGTATATATCTAAACTGGCGGATTGTAGATTTGACACTTGCTTTTCAAAATCATTTGGAATGTGTCATTCTGTAAGAAGGTAAAAACAGCAACATGGTCTCCTGGGACAAATGGCTTTACCTGTGCTCTGCGAAGAGAAAAGTAAAAATCACCGCCATGTCTTGGCCTTGGGTGTCCAGGGGTTGCAATTGACTGGTGTATAACTAAAAATGAATATTCCTGAAACTGTCCCATTAGTGCTAATCAAAGTTTCTTGGGTTGGCCTATATAAGAGTACCTGTAGTACTTAAATTTAAGATGGCATTTCCACACACACATACACACATGCACGCACGCACGCACACACCACACACACACACACACACACACACACACCTCACACACACACACATACTTTCAAGAAGATAAATGTGTGTAAAAATGTATAGACTCAACAGTTGTATATATTTCCAGACAGGGAAATGCAGCTGAAGTCCGAAAACAAGTGTCCTCCACCATATTCAATGATCTTCCACGTAGTGTCAGTGGTGTCAACTTGACAGAGGTAAAGCATTTTGTATTTGTATTCATTCAAATGTATAACACACTTGATCATTTTTCAGTATGCAACTTTAACTTCTTCAACACGTTTGGTCAAATTTAAGACAGTTAATGTCCCTGGTTTACTCAGTTTTGGTTAATTTTACACACATATAGCAGAGTATCAGTGTCCCATGGACACTTTTTTAGCTAAAGACATTTATGAAAAAGAAGCCAGTGAAATAAAATGAAACCTTTACATATTTCTATATATTGAATTATATCAACATCTATTTATAACAGATACCAGGATGTGAGGTTCCAGAGCCTCCTGATTTTGAGGACTATGTTGTGCAAAATCAGTCCCTCGTAGATCGTGACCCGTACCGTGACCGATTATTGTATCCTGATGATGATGATATTGAAGTCCTGTCACTGCCAAAGCGATGTCGTACAGTCTCACATATCGTCCCAGAGATAGGGTTTGTGCTTTCTGCCAATTACAGTTTAAATGTACAGAGCTATTGTTAAAGATAGTTATAGATAGAAACACTGAAATAGTATTCATTTGTATAGTTTGGATTCCTGTGCTAACTAGACAAAAAACACTGGTTAATTAGGATTACATAGTTACGTTCAGATTTTTTTTTTAGAAAAAAAGAAATAATCACATGAGTAGAAAATGCATATAAAATCATGAATATTATATACCATGTATATCAAAAAACTGAAATATATATTTTAATTAAAATAGAAATGAAATATATGTTTAAAAAACAAGAACAAAAAGTAAACAAATGTTTCTATTGAAGTATGAATTTATGTATTAAAATTGACTGTCAATTTTCCAGGGGAGAAGTTGACCCCCATGTGTTTGATTGTGTGAGAAGATATACATCTGACTACACTATAGTCAGTCGTAGGTAAGCTATAAACACTTTGAATATTTCTTATCTACATATAGTAATAATATAGGATCAGAGGGTCTTGGATTCGATCCACCATCATAGCTACCATATGTGTTGTTTCCTTGAGCAAGACGCTATATCTGCATATGCTTAGTACTGGTTCTACCCAGGAAGACTTCAAGCGTGTTTTGTCTAAGCTGTAATGACTTGTTTCACAATCGAAGTAAAATAAATAAGTCAAGAGAAAAAATGTTACTCTCTCATCCAAAGGATTAGGGTAGCAAATGGTATTTTCACCTGTCCATCCACAAAAATAATGATGTTCCCTCTTTAACTCCAGTATTTCAAATCCAGTAATTCTAACCAAACTTGGTTATAATGTATATCGACAGAATGTCTTATTGGTAGTTGATTTTAAATCCTTCAGTTTAAATTTTTTCCATAAGCACAAAATTAATATCACTATCTATTTTGTTGCATTCTTATAAATAATTTTAATGGTAAAAAGATTCTATCCAACAGTTTAAATGAAGGATATTATCATTAAAAATCTTTTAAGCCGGGCCTGGCTAGCTCAGTCATTAGCTTGTCTGACTATCATCCAGAGGTCATGATTTCAAATCCCCACCCAGACACAGTCACGATGATGATTTATTTACAACATTGCATCTCATTGTCATTCGTCTTTCACCGCTGATTCAGTGGGAAATTATCAGTTACTTGTGGAGAAAGTACTTTTTTGAGTACTGGTTAACCTTTTGGATCCCAGAAAAGACTGTAAGGTTAACTGATCATCTATTAGAGCACAATGGTATAAAAATGAATTAATCAAGACCTTTTGTTTATTTTCCAGTACAAAACTTAAATTTTATACTGTTTTAGTACATTGATTTATTTTTTTTCTATTGTATTTTTTTTCCTGATGATCTTTGTCTCAAGATTACTTGCCTCTTTGTGTTGACTTTCTGGGTTTAGAGGATATTTTTAGATCTGGTCAGCCCTGTGTCAGTACAATGTGACTGGGTGGGGTTTCATACCATACGCCTGTGGCATGATATTCCAGTGTTTAGAATACTGTCTCGAGTAGACACTGTAATGATATGACTGAAAATTGCTGAAAGTAATACTAAACACCATACAATAACTTTCTTGGTTTGAACCCAGCTTGGTCAAAATCTTCATGTGAGAAATTTTGCCAGTTACCTGTGGAAAGGGAGTGGTTTTATTCAACTCTATTTTAAGGTCTTCCTTAACCATTAAAAGCCATATGCCATTATGATTTGACCTGTATTTAACCTGAGCTAACTGGGCCCAGCTTAGTTGAATGAGAACAGGTGTGTACAACTCTGGACTGGGCCCAGCTTAGTTGAATGAGAACAGGTGTGTACAACTCTGGACTGGGCCCGGATTAGTTGAATGAGAACAGGTGTGTACAACTCTGGACTGGGCCCAGCTTAGTTGAATGAGAACAGGTGTGTACAACTTTGGACTTGGTGATATGCCATCTCAGCCATTGTTTATTGTCTTCTTTATACTTATTAGATACCAGCAGTATACCCATCACAAGCAGGTAGCTGACAGAGAATGTATGGTCCAGCAGGAATATGAGGTGGATGTGGATGATACCTGTGAATCAGACAAGGTGAGAGGCACTTCCTCATTGATTGAGACTATAAGCATCTTTCTTGTGGTTTTTAGTGCAGATGGAAAAGTCTGTCACAAAGGATAACTTATTTGTGGGTAACGAGGTTCTGATACAACCCGGTGTGATTTTTTTTATTGCAGTCTATTTTTTATAGTAGCGAAAGAATACCATAGAATTTGTGAATGAATATGTCATCTAGCGCAAGGTATTAATGAATGAATATCTCACATGATGTTACGTCATGAGGAAGGTAGGATAAGTGTACATGTATGTATGGTTGGAAAATCTGTACTAGGTAACAAATATGTGGAAATCCTTGTTTTTTATGCAAGAATTATTTGTCTTGACATCTCAAATCTGTGTGTGAGAAACAAATATAATGATGACCTTATGCCACAACTTCTACATACATGTACCCTTTTGTTTAGATATATAATTGTAAGATAGTTACATTACATGTATGTTTAAAGACCACTGCAAATTAAAATGTAAATATAGTGTGAGACTTGAGAAAATAGTTTTTAAATGTGAAACAAATACCAGTATATTAATAAATGTAAACAAGTGTTGAGCACATGATAGTGCATCAGACCCAGGATTTGAGGGTCGTGAGTTCGATCCTATGGTATGGTGATGTGTGGTGTCCTTCAGCAAGACACTTTATCCTCATATACTTACATGTAAGTACTGGTTTTACCCGGGAAGACCATAAGCATGATAAGTTGTAATAACTTGTCAGTCAAGGTAAAATAAATAAATACAATCAAACCTGTCTTAAGCAGCCAGTCAAAGGAATGAGCAGAAGTGGCCTTTTAAGACATGTTGTTGGCTGATACAGGTTAATTTGTGCTGAAAGCATAGGAGTGGGAAATAGCATATGTGGCTGCTTAAGACAATAATAGAGGGGACTGGTTACACAAGTTTGACTGCCAGTTTAAAACAAATGGAGCATGTGAATGATTTATCATTTGTGCCTAAATGTTTCTTTTTGTGACTACAGTTAAACCTGTATTAAGCAGCCAGTCAAGGGAAGGAACAAAATTGGCCATTTAAGATGGGTTGTTGCTTAATACAGGTTAATTTGTTCTGAAAGCATAGAAATGGAAAATAGCAAATGTGGCTGCTTAAGACAAGTGGCTGCTTAATAGAAGTGACCGCTTACACAGGTTTGACAGTATATATATGTTTATTTAAATCAAATTTATGATAAAAGTGACACTTGAATGTTCCAGGACCAATCTAACAAAAGACAGTCTATTCATATGAGTGAAACTCCACGAGGCAGTTGGGCCAGCAGTATATTTGACCTAAAACAGTCACAGGCTGACGCACAACTGCCAAACTTGTTTGACCGTGTGAGTCCAGAGGACGTGGATCGTAACAATGAGATACACAGACAACAGAATAGGCAGGACACGGTGTTTGCTCTCTACCCACCACAGGATGAAGTGAGTGAACCTTGATACTGTAATGATTTGTCAAACAGGTGACCAGGGCTGTGTTCAACACTGTTAAACACTTGGTTCCCTAGAATTAACGCCTACTTCGTACTAATATTAGATTGAGCCAGTTTCCAGGAAATCATGTTAGCTAACATTATCAGACGTATAACCAAACTGACACAGTCCAGCTTATGGGCTTGAAAGAGCCAATATTAAATAGCAACACTTGAAAATGATAAAAACGTTTTCTTTTAATATTGTCCTAATACAATAATCTCCAAAAATAATTTTAATATAAAATTGGATATTAAAATAACCACAAATAAAAATACTCGTGACCCTTAGATTATGTTTTACATTCTTTTTGATACATTTCAAAACCTTTGCTCTAACATGAATAAGTTTGATTAATTGTGAAACATCAGTTTAAATAGCAGGTATACTGTAGGTAATGAAATGATAACATTTATGGAGTTTAGTTAAATGAACTTACCGATATGTTTTTATTTTATAGGAAGAACAGATAGAAAAGAGAGCGTTTGTAAGAGCTCCTACAGAACATTTTGGTCACAGAATCTTAGTGAAATGTCTCCAGTTAAAGTAAGTGCAAGACTGAGTATACTCAATTCAGATACAAGATAATATTTCTATATGTATATTTTGTTACCTGTTATAATTTAGTTTATGCTAATTTATTTTTGCTCAGTTGCAAAGAAAGCTTTCAGCTAATATGAACCACGCTCAGCTCTGCATCCTGGGTAAAACCAGTACTGAGTGTTGTTTTCAGTTCAAGATGGGGATCAAATCAGCAACATCTGGCATCAGTGGCCAACACTCTATCCACTACACTACCGTCATCGCTTGTTATATTGACAGTACTACTTTTATAAGTATAAAATCCTTCAAACATGAGGAAAGTCTTGGTTATCTCTGCCTGGTCTTACCAAATACTTAAAAAAATGATAGTAGAAGGTTCCACACTAGGTGCTCAGTATTTAGAGGCGTAATACTCCAGTGTGTCAGTGCTCAGAATACTGTCTCAAGCAGACACTCTCCTGATATACAGTCGAAACTCGTTATCTCGATATTGGAGGGACTGCCAAAAAAACTTGAGATATCCGATAATTGACATAGATTTTGTCTCAAATTCAATATTTATTTTTATCACCTGATAATAATTGTTGTACATCAAGTGTAATTTCGTAATCATATTACAGTCCGTGCAGTAGAATTACACTGTCATGATAAATGTTTATATTAGGGTCCTTCTTTGAATTTCTCAGCAGTGTGAGATATAAGGTGAGGCTGATTGATTGAATCAAATGATATTTAAACAAAATTTACATGCAATCACCCAATTTGATAAAACGATGTTTGCAACGTTCTGTCAGTCATTAAAACTGACATCTTTGTCGTTGACTAGTAATAAGTGTTGCGTCTTAAACAAACTGTGAAAAATGGCACACGTAGATTTTCACATGGCGTGGAAAAACAAACAATTTTATGTCAACAATAAATATATCAAGACCAAGATTCAATTGATCAATCGGGGACTAAAACTAGGATCAAGATATCAGGAATATCGACATTGACAACATCGAGATTAAAGGAATTTATTTATATAAGCAAAGAAGGGGGAAAGTTGGGACTGACAAGAAATATCGACATTACCGTAATATCGACTGTAACTCAAAAATTGTTTAAAGCAATGCTAAACACCATTCAACAATAACAACAACTTTTCAAAGACTAAAAAAGAGAGCTTCAAACTTTGCATAAAGAGTAGGATTGTGGCTCTACAAAATTGATACAAAAAAAACCCCCAAAGGCCATATTTTACCTTTCCAAAAGGATGATATTATCACCTAGTGTTATATACAAGTAGATATCTTTTCAAATTTTATCTTCTTGTTGATTGGCACAGAGCTCTGAAACTCTGTATGAAGTATTGCTTGATGGCTTTACCGAGTTTGTATAAATAGTATTTATGGGGTCAAGCTTAGCCCTACTTTTCTGACGTTTAAAATAGTTCCACTTGATACTGGTAGGGTATCATTGTGCCTGCTTGCGTCTCTGGTTAAAGTTTAATAATGACTAGGCAGGTGAATGGTATTCACAACCTCCTGCTAGCAAGCATCATGTTTAAATAAAAAAGAGCTGTTAATAAAGTGAAATTGTTTTGACTTGTAGATTGGAACTAGAGGTAGAACCAATATTTGCCAGTATGGCTTTGTATGATGCCAAAGAAAGGAAAAAGGTAAACTTCTTTTGATATTAAAATTGCACATTCATGAATGTAAGTTGCCTTTGTATTGTATAAACATATATATATATATATATATATATGGCATATCCAGTTTTACTGGTGGAAAAAAAACTCAGAATGAATCTGAGTAGAACCACCATCCTTCTTTAAGTAACAGGCAAACTTTCTAACATGAAGTTTTTGGACTGGGCAGGATTCAAACTTACGATCTTGGCTGTTAGAGGTATGATTTTGAGATGGCACCTTAAGCCGCTCAGCCACTGAGAACCGTTGTAAAAACGTATGTTATGTATAAAATGTAGCTTAAGTCTTGAAAATTGATTTTAAATATGATTTATAAGAATGTAATTAAAGGAGAAAACAAAAATTAAAAAAACTGCTATTTAAATTTTTCAACAGATTTCTGAGAATTTCTATTTTGACGTTAATCCGGATGGCATGAAGAGAATGATTGGCTCCCACATTCCCCATCAGGATCTGTCCACACTGAGCAAAGCTGCAATATTTAGTATAACATACCCGTCTCCCGACGTCTTCCTGGTTATAAGGGTAAGTAACTCTGGCAGGAGTACTATATTTTATAGGTGGAAATGCTCGTTACTGATGATTTGAATATAACTTTAGTTAGGAAAAACTAGCTACCTTGCAAATAGGTGGTGTTGGTGGGATTAAGTGTGTGATGCTGATGTCTCTCCGCAGAGCTCCATTTTCAGCAGTGCTTTAACCCTTTACTTCATATAGACGCCTTTGGACACCTCTAATATGGACACCTTTGGACACATCTAATATAAACGCCTTTGGACACCTCTAATATAGATGCCTTTGGACACCTCTAATATAGATGCCTTTGGACACCTCTAATATAGACGCCTTTGGACACCTCTATTATAGACGCCTTTGGACACCTCTAATATAGACGCCTTTGGACACCTCTTTTGACACCTCTAATATAGACGCCTTGGGACACCTAATATAGAAGGCTTTTGAATTATTGGTTGAATTATGTTTATATTAACTGACAGAGTGGAAAACAGTGCAGGAAGTGTTCAGATTGCTCGTGACGGTCGGTCGGTCGGTCGGTCGGTCGGTCTGTCCGTTGCAATTTTCCTTGTCCGGAGCATCACTTGAAAAGTACTGGATGGAATTTCATCAAACATCATACAATGGTAGAATATAATGAGAGGAAGTGCATTGTACAAGAAACATAACTCTATTCTTGCTAATTACAGAGTTATTGCCCTTTGATATTTTTTCTTGTCCGGAGCATAACTTGAAAAGTACCGGATAGAATTTCATCAAGCTTCATACAATGGTAGAATATAATGAGAGGAAGTGCAGTGTACAGGAAACATAACTCTTTTCTTGCTTATTACAGAGTTATTGCCCTTTGATATATTTCCCTTTGATATTTTTTCTTGTCCGGAGCATAACTTGAAAAGTACCGGATGGAATTTCATCAAGCTTCATACAGTGGTAGAATATAATGAGAGGAAGTGCAGTGTACAGGAAACATAACTCTGTTCTTGCTAATTACAGAGTTATTGCCCTTTGATATATTTCCCTTGTCCGGAGCATTACTTTTAAAGTACTGGATGGAATTTCATCAAACTTCATACAATGGTAGAATATAATGACAGGAAGTGCAGTGTACAAGAAACATAACTCTATTCTTGCTAATTACAGAGTTATTGCCCTTTGATATATTTCCCTTGTCTGGAGCATTACTTTTAAAGTACTGGATGGAATTTCATCAAACTTCATACAATGGTAGAATATAATGAGAGGAAGTGCAGTGTACAAGAAACATAACTCTATTATTGCTAATTACAGAGTTATTGCCCTTTGATATTTTTTCTTGTCCGGAGCATAACTTGAAAAGTACCGGATGGAATTTCATCAAGCTTCATACAATGGTAAAATATAATGAGAAGAAGTGCAGCGTACAAGAAACATAACTCTATTCTTGCTAATTACAGAGTTATTGCCCTTTGATATATTTCCCTTGTCCGGAGCATTACTTTTAAAGTACTGGATGGAATTTCATCAAACTTCATACAATGGTAGAATATAATGACAGGAAGTGCAGTGTACAAGAAACATAACTCTATTCTTGCTAATTACAGAGTTATTGCCCTTTGATATATTTCCCTTGTCCGGAGCATTACTTTTAAAGTACTGGATGGAATTTCATCAAACTTCATACAGTGTTAGAATATAATGAGAGGAAGTGCAGTGTACAAGAAACATAACTCTATTCTTGCTAATTACAGAGTTATTGCCCTTTGATATATTTCCCTTGTCTGGTGCAGTACTTTTAAAGTACTTTTAAAGCCATCAGTGATAACAGTTTAATAAAGTTCATGAAAGAACCAAGTTGATGAATACATGGAGTTCGAGCAAAGCAGGTTCGATATTGTATTCCTAGTTGGATTTTTAAATAACTCGGCACAAATGTTTAACTAGGACAAGATGATGTGTTATGCAAATGACTTGGGTCTGTTCTTCAAAGGTCAAGGTCACAGCTCCATCCGGCCGTCCACTGTGTCTTCTTTAGTTGTGATTGGACTTTTAAATAAATTGGCACAAATGCTAACCAGCCCAAGACAATGTGTCATGCAGATGAGTTGGGTCTGTTTGTCAAAGATGATTTTTCTTTTGTTTTTGGGTTATAACTTACATATTTATGATTCGATTTAGAACATCACACCAGTGCTTACTGGGACAAGACAATGTGTCATATAACAGTCAGATACATATTTCAGTTTGCGGCATTAACATGTGATTTATGTGCTCGGCAACTTTTTCATTTTGCATAATTTAAATCCACTTTTCTGGAAATGCCTTTAAGGGTTAATGAGGTGGCCAGGGATATGACCACATTAGTGGCAACCTCTTGTTTAGTATAAAGACATTAGCAAAACTGTTTCAATGTTAAAATGAATGATTGAATGAGTATTTAGCATCATTTTTATGCCAAAGAGGGCTAACAGACAATCAGTTATACTAACCATTGTCTCCTGGGATCCTGAAAGGTTAATAGTACTCAAGCACACCCCATCTCTGCAAGTAACTGGTAACTTTCACACTTGAATCAGCAATGAAAGACGAATGAAAATGAGACATAATGTCTTAAATCAATCATAACAGAGACTGTTACCTGGCGGTGATTTGAACTCACGACCTCTGGATTGATAGTCAGACGCATTACCAACTTAGCTAATCTGTCCTCCAGGGGCCTGGCTCTCAATGTTAAAAGACGGAGAAAGATATTACAACGTTTATATCTTCTTCTTTTTTTCACTGAAGACCATTATGTTTGGTTGTTCAGTAAACTTTGCCTAGGCCATCATAAATTAATTGCTTTATTGTCATCCCCGCCCACCACCTAAGTTTCATGCCGCCCCGACCTTTTTATTTTCATTAAAAAATAATTCAAAAATTAAAATTCTCCATATCTTAACACAGTACTGGGACATATTTCTACACCTCACTTCTGCTGAAAATATGGTTTATGGATGTGGTAATTTTATGCCATGCCCTCCAAACCCAAGGGGCGGGCCTGGTTAGCTCAATTGGTAGCAGGTCAGACTATCAGTATAGGGGCCATGAGTTTGAGTCCGCATTCAGCCACAGTCTCCGTGATGGTTGATATCCAAGTGAGAAAGTTGTCATTTACTTGCAGAGACAAGTGTGCTTGAGTACTGATTAATATTCTAGTATCGCAGGAAATTGTGGTCAGGTTAACTGACTGTCTGTTAGCCCTTGATGGCATAAAAATGACATTGAATATTCAATCAATCAATCAGTCAGTCGATCAATCCCAATCCAAGGAATCGTACCCCTATGCTTGGGAGGGTATATATCAGTGGGGTTATTCTAAAATGACATTTTATATTTCTTTCACAGTTGGAAAAAGTTTTGCAGCAAGGGGACATATCAGAGTGTGCGGATCCATATATTAAGGAAGAAAAGGTAATGTGAGCGTGCATGCATGTTTTTCTTCAAGATTATGTTTATAGAATGTGTCATAGTGTTGAGAATATTGGAGAGAAATTTACTACCGATTCCGAAACACTCGACTGATTGTCAAGAATAGAATCTGTTTGATATCATGATATCTGAAATATTAAAAAAAAAAGGTTTTCTCTAAGATTTGTTAAACAGTATCATATTATTGATTAAAGAAAGCAAAATGGATGATTGCTTTTTCAAGCTTTAATCAATCAATTATTTATTATAATTGATCATCTGAACATCACTAGTATGTCATGCAAATAGCAGATTGGTACAGGATTTTTTAACTGTTATTTAGACTTAAAATTATATCATAATGTTGTAGTAAAAGTATTTCATAGTGGCCCAGTTATTGGTGCAAGGACTGTCATATTGGTCAAAGGTCATGGACAGCAGACTATTTGATGTCCGAGGACTCATAACTAGCCATTCAAAGAATGGGGAAGGGGCAGAGTTGATATCAAAAATATTGGTTTCCTATCAATAACACCTGAAGGTGTATATGTATTTAATTAATATTTTGTGTGTAACTTAACACACAGGTCAAGTTTGATATTTGTCAACATCGGTCCAATCAATAACAGGGGCATTTGTGTTGACAGATACATTTCTGGTACTACACGTAATATTTGTATTATCATTAGAAAGCAAACAGTTTTTAAATCAGACTTATACAGCATATGACAATCATGCCACAGTAATTCATCAACCACTTAATGTATTGTGTAAACTCAGGTTCATCTGAAATATATTAGAATTTTGTTGATTAAAACAATTGCGTCCGTCCAATTATGTGTATTTCATGGACTGGGACTTAAAATTATCAAGCTAGTGAGTCTGAAAATTAGGCTCAGAATATCAGACTTGGAACTCAAAATCTGAAATTTTGTAATTTGCATTGTAAACAATTTTACAAAAAATTAACATTTTCTTCCAAAAACATTCAATTTCAATGTTACATTATTAGAAAGTATCTAAACAAAGACTAAACTTTTGCTAGTATTTAAAATCGGTAATTCTGAGTTGAGTCTGAGGTCTGAATTTTTGAGGTTACATGTATGAATTTTTATTCACTAATTGATCATAATCTCAGACTTAACATGTATTTATATTGGTCAACAATTTTAGACTAAAGAAGACAAGTACCGTGCCAATGCTGCGCAGTTTTGTGAGAGACTCGGCAAGTACAGAATGCCATTTGCTTGGACAGCCATTTACCTGATGAATATAGTGACCGGAGCCAACTACGAGAGAGAGACATCCATAGACTCTCTCAAAACAGAGTCTGAAATGACCCGCGCTGCTAGCCTTGGTGAGTGAAATGTTTACATATGTGGAATTGTTTTCTGCTTTTTGTAGATTATTACATTTAATCTGACACAGAGGTTTGCAGAAACCTATATGTATATTTCTGAAAAATATTTGGGGGTTAGAGACTAATGATTAAATATAGAATCTGGTTAAAAAATTAATGACTGTCTCTTAAACCCTCATTTCAGGGACTAAAGATAAGTTTATGAGCTTAAAAACTGGTATCAATTTGTTTTACGAGAAATTCATAACCCTAAAACATTAGAATGCATGCCTGTCCACCCCGTTCATCTGTCCTTCCGTCGGTCATTTGATGTGCTCTGTGGCTTTGTTACCACTTCTGAATGTACAAACTAGAAAGACCATCATTTAATGAAGAGTGCTACATAAGTTTCATTACTCTACCATCAATACAGACACTATATTATTTAAGACAGTCGTAATATATGGTTTTGCTCCATAAATTTTGTTTACAAAATTAAAATAAATTTTGGCTAAAACATGTGCCCCAAACAATAATATATATATATATAATTATATATATCTATAATGAAACATAAATAAAGTTTTATTGAAACACACTTGATTCTCTCTACAGACAGAAGAAGTGGAATGCAACCAGGGCAGTATGATAGCTTCCGTAAACGTCCCAAAGATGACCTGCTTGCTAGCCGCAGTTACTCCACGGAGCGCGGGAGAGCAGGCTATGAGAAGAGACGCAGCTGGTCCCCAGATGACTACGGCAACAGTCTCAATAATTTCCGACCAGTCACTTTGACTGTGTCCAGCTTCTTCAAACAGGTCAGGCACAATGTCATGTAAAGTTAGTTAACGGTGGTAAATTAACGTAGCTATATAAATTAATACATTATACCACTTTTTATCCCATAATTTATGGTACAGGAGTGTAATAAACCCATGATATAATTTATATATAAACCTAGTGTAATATCACTGCCAAGTCATTGCTCAATGTTTTCCATATAACTCGGCTGTCATGTGTAGTATCACTCAGCTCTCATGTGTAAAATGCCTAACCGCTTTCCAACTTGTCTGAACATATAACTGGCATTAAATAAATTTATTAAACCGGTTGGCAAACATATATTATGCAAGAATCTCCCATAATATATTTTTGCCAACTCGTTTAATAAATTCAATAATAAACAAGCATTAGTGTGAGATCCTCTATATAATTTCCCCATAAACTCAGGTCCCTTTAAAACGCGGTTCTTGCGATAATTACCTCGAAAAAATTCGGTTATTCACACCTATCGTATTGTCCGACTCTAAGTGAATGGTATTGTTTGCATTGTAAGATATATATGATACAATGCATATTTGGTTACAACAGATAACTTAGATACGTATATAATTAATACAAAAAAAGAAAAACGTTTCCGTGTCTTGATAAAACTAAAATTTGCAGCCATTTTCATTTAACCTGGAAGGAGAAAAACTGTGTCTAGTATATAAAAAATCCGCTTCAATTTAAACTCAATGCTATTAGCGTTAAAATATTAAAGATATATAACTGAAGTATTTACAACAATAAAATAATAAAAATAAGATTGTGTTTAAGATCTGATAAGATACCTGCGATATATTTATACCTGTCAACCAGTTCGTTGCTTGATCACGTGATCACTGGATAATAACAAAGTTTGCATGTGGCTTCCGTGTTTGGCGTGTGTCAGCATTGATTGAAGCAGTTGGGATTATAACTGTTAGTAGCCAATGCTGGCATGAATTAATCACTTAAACTATCCTTTAAACCACCATGAGGTAATAGTTATAATAGTTTGTTATAATCAAGGCTAATTGGTGAGTAGAAAATGAGTGATTATCAAATCAAAACATGGCGACGATCTATTGTTTGGTTGTCATTTGATCATTCGCACAGATTTTCAAGTTTTATATCATAACTTTTTCCCCCCGCCGAAAATGGGAGCCAAGCAAAAACCTCGTTACCACAGTGTATTTTTAATGTATTAATTTCTTAATTTCGATAATATTATTTGATAGGTATTTAACTTTATAAAAAACTAGATGTTTTATCAGAAGTTTGCAGAAATTTTTTACACCATATCTTGTATGTCAATGTTCATAAGAACTATGTATATATTTATTTGTTATGTATTTTTTCAGGAGGGAGACAAACTGAGTGATGAAGATCTGTACAAATATCTTATAGACATAAAGCGACCATCAAATGTCCTCAAGAGGGTAAAGTGTATACCAGGTAAACAGTGAATAGATTTTGAGACAATTCCTTTGACACATTTTTCTGTTGTCTGGATTCTCTTATATAGATTATACTATTTATTTTTAGCTTGATTGTGATAAAAGCTCCATGTTTATATAAACCGCTCTCGAGTCCGCTTCCTTGTTAGAACAATGAGAAGCCTCGGAGTCTAGTTGGGGACCAAACTCGTGAGTGGGTGGCCAGCTTTCTATCAACTACACTACCACCCTGCTTCTCTTATTTCTAAGATCAATTGCTACTATAGGATTTATAGAGAATTTTATGGTTGATAACAAAATGAATGTCATACATGTATATATATATTTGTACAATCACCAACGGTTTAATGGTCAAGCAGTAAACATTTTTACACCAAGGTCTAGGGCCCCCCAGTTCAATTCCCAGTTAGGTCACTTGATTGGCACTTTCCAGGTACTTTATCAGGTACTTATCAGGTATCAGGCAAAGTGTTGTGAATATATGCCAGCATTTGGTGGGGATGTAAAGTATCAACTCCATGTGCAGGTAGAGCCAATCCAAGTGCATGTTAAAAACCTCAATTGAACTTCTATGTTAATCAGAGGTTTTGAAGTACATGTAACTGAAAGAAAAAAAATGTTTTTGTTGTTGTATGGTGTTTTGTGTCTCTTGCAACAATATTTCAATCATACAGTGACGTCAACTTGAGGCAGTATTCTAAGCGCTGTCACACTGGAGTATTATGCCACAAATGCATGGTATGATACCCCACCAAGTTACATTATACTGACACTGGGCCAACCAGATCCAAACATGTCTTCTAAATGCTGAAGAGCCAAGAGAGGAAGTCTCTAGCACCATTTTTCTTTGGTATGACTGGACTGGAGATTGAAGCAATGACCTTTCACATGTGAAGCAGATGCTCTACCACTAGACTACCACTGAAGTTGAAAGAAAGTCTTCAACATGCATCTCTAGTTCACAATCATGTTAAAATTAATAACCATGGGAACCATGTCATCAAAAAATTCAGTATTAACCCTTTACTTCATATAGACGCCTTTGGAGACCTTATATAGAAGGCTTTTGAATTATGGGGTGAATTATGTTTATATTAACTGACAGAGTGGAAAACAGTGCAGGAAGTGCTCAGATTGCTCATTACGAGCAATCTGAACTCTTCCTGCACTGTTTTCAAAGGCCTTCTGTGATTGGTGCGGGAAAACGCATATCTGTGGAGTAAAAGGGTTAAACTACAGTTGTACATTCAAACTATGCTTTATTTTAGGTACACTCAAACTGGATATATCACCATGCCCTGATGAACCCCGGCAGGTTCTTACAGCAGATCTCTGGAAGGTGGAACCCTATCCAGAGGATAAAAATAAACCAATTAAAGAAATACTGGAATTTCCTACCCATGAAGTGTTTTCTATGGCCACTACATACAGGTTAGTATTATATGCCATATTAAACAGACACATGGAAGTGTTGAAATTGATATTTAATTGAAATATTTTCTATTCTGTGAATTTACCAGTTATGCCCCTTTTAAAAAAAAAATAGAAACAAAATAAACAATCTTGCAATCCAGTAATCAAGTACACCCGTCTCTGCAAGTAACTGATAACTTTCCCACTTGAGTAAGTGGTGAGAGATGAATGACACATGAGATGCCTTGTTGTATATTGAGCATCGGGGAGACCATGGCCTGACAAGGATTTGAACTCGTGCCTGAGCTAACTGAGCCCAGCCCTAATGTTTAGAGAGACACATTTATTGGTGTGCAAATGTTATTTTTTTACAATGTAATTGTTGGTTGGCAATAACATAAACTTTATATGGGTTATTCATCCTACACTTACTCATAAATGATCATTAAATTAAGTAATAGACAGTACATGTACAAGCACTATTAAAATGTTATATTTTTCCCATTGCGCAGTGCGTGGTCTAGTGGTAGAGTACCGAACAGAGGAGCATAGGTAAGATCCTCCGCTACAGCCATGTATTGAGCAAGACACTTTGTCCGTATATACTTGGTACTGGTTCTGCCAAAGAAGACTTTGAGCATGATTTGTCTAAGGTGTAAGAACTTGTTTCTTATTTGATGTAAAAGAAATAAGTTTAAAATTCTTTTTTCCCCCAGAAACTTGATGTACATCTACCCTAAGACTCTGAATTTTGCTAATCGCCAGGGGTCGGCAAGGAATATAGCTGTGAAGATTCAGGTCATGTGTGGAGAGGATGACGTGTCGGCAGTTCCAGTAAGTCACTTATGTCACAACTATGTCCAGTAACTGGAAATGGATACATCGCATGTTTGCTTAATAAAGTGTTGCTGGCTGAAAATCGGTTGTGCAGTCTGTTAGCATTTGCTGACATAATGTTCTGGAATTCAACCATATGGTTTGTTAGTATCTGTTGAAATGTGGAAACAGCTTTAGCAGTCATCTGCATGTTAGCTTACCTGAGCCACAGGCTCATAGGTGAGCTTTTGTGATTACCCTGTGTCCATCATCCATTGTTAACTTTTGCTTCAAACAGCTTCTCTAAAACCAAATTTAGTGTGAAGCAGCTTTCTTAAGTTTGTTCAAATCTTGATCATGTGATAAAATTTGGACCTGCCCAATGAGGTTGTCATTTTTTGGGCAAAATTTCAATATTCTACTCTGAAAGCGGAAGGCCTGAGCTTTGATATTTTGCATGTATTATTACATAACTATTTTCTCTAAGATTGTTAATTTGGTCTTCCTATTTTTTTATTTGACTGAACAGTGTGTCAGAGTGTTAAATGTTAGCTCTGAGCTTACTTTGCAATCAAGTTAAAAATAGTTTTAAAAAGTCAAGAATGACTTTACATTACACATTCATAATATCGCTAAATTTTTACATGTATTTTCAGGCCATATTTGGGAAGTCCAGTTGTCCCGAGTTGTCACGCGAGGCATATTCATCGGTCACTTACCACAACAAGTAAGACTGCATTTTTAACATAGACAGTGTTTTGTTTTCTGTTAATGGGATGGGGTTGGGTCCCTGTAGTAGGTGAAAATAGGGAAGTAATGATGAAAGATCAAACAGTGCAAATTGTTGGTATGTGCATTTATGTTAACAACAGTTTACAGACAAATATCCCAGTTATTCGTTGTTTTAAACTAACAAACTGGTGTTTAACCACATTTCTTTTTTTTCCAATTTTGTTGGGAATTTTTTCTTACATTGGTAGAAAAAAATGTATGTTTTTGGGGCAAACTTTTGGTCCCAAAAAGGTTAAATAAAAAAAACACGGCTAAACATAGAACTGGTGTAAATGTTTCATGGATACCGGTACATTTTGAATATGGCAAGCAGTAAATCATGATTTTTGTATTGCTGAAGATGGCTCAGAGGACCGAAACTTTGACGTTTGGATAAATTAACAGAAAATGGTCCTCCTCAACAATAAAATTGGGTGCCATGTATAACCTGTAATGTGTTGAAAATGGTTTTAACCCTTTACTTCATATAGATGCCTTTTGACAGCTCCAATATAGACACCTTTGGACACCTAATAAAGAAGGCTTTTGAATTATTGGGTGAATTATGTTTATATTAACTGACAGAGTGGAAAACAGTGCAGGAAGTGTTCAGATTGCTCTTCCTGCACTGTTTTCAAAGGCCTTCTGTGATTGGTGCGGGAAAAGGCGTATCGATGGAGTAAAGGGTTAAACCCCTTTCCAAGATTGTTTCCCAGTTCTTGATGAACTAGAGTGAGTTGGAGTATGCTCTAATGTTCATTGCTCTACTAGCTTAAAACCGCAGAAATGTATCGCTCAAAAAGCAGTAAATGTAAGAACATTCCGGTACATGTATATTAAAATATATTGATTTAATAAACACCAATAATATTGTTAAAGATGCAGTTAGGATATTATTGTATATTCTCTGAAGTTGCTGTGAATTTTTGCATTCATGTATATTATTTTCTTGATCCCTTCGAGGTTTCTCTTACCTTTCATTTCCATTAACACAATATTGGGGTCCTCCGTGGCTGAGTGTCTAAGGCACCGTCTCAAGATCACTTACCTCTCACCGCTAAGGTCGTAGGTTTGAGTCCCAATCGCTCAAAATACTTTATGTGAGAAAGTTTCCAGTTACTTGCTGAAGGACCGTGGTTCTACTTAGTCTGACACAGTCTCAGGTCAGATTTGCCATATATAATCTGAAATGTGTTGAAAATGCATTAAACCCCATCCAAAAAAAAAACATTTAACACAATATAATATCTTTGATGATATGGATAGATACCTAAAGTTTACATTATACAGGTCTCCGGACTTCTACGAGGAAGTGAAGATTCGTCTCCCAGCCCACCTGACCGAGGCACATCACTTGTTGTTTACCTTCTATCACATCAGTTGTCAGAATAAGAAAGGGGAGTTAACTCCTGTGGAATCGCCCGTTGGCTACACGGTAAGGTTATTTTCTATATACATTGTACCTTAGCATTTTGACTATTTCCTGATTCATTTCAATTTTTGTGATGAATTATTCTTTAAAGGTTGTACATATATATCTGACAGGAAAAAAAGGCAATCAATGTTTTAAAAAATAAAATTGTTTTAAAAAGGATACAAATCACCTCATTATCATATACAAAAAAATCTCAATGGTTAAATTGATCATATGTGACCAAAATGGGACAAAATCAATATTTTAATCTGAGTGGTAAATGTTAAATGAAGCATTCTTTAAATAGACTACACTTAATTAATGCTTGACAACCTTCATATCATCTTTAAGATTGTTTCTAAGATGAAACAAACAATATAATATGTAAACCAGTATGATGCATCAAATTAAAACTTAAAACGAAATCACATAACTCATTTGATACGTCATAAAATATGTTGGCAAATCTATTTTAGTTTAACCTGGGCAAGTTTTCAATACATTATTTTGGCATGTTTAAATGGAAATCCTAATGGCAATACGGGGCCAGTGAGTATAAATCTATAATATAATTTTATAATTTATTAATTGATATTATATTTCAGTGGCTGCCTTTAATGAGAGATGGAAGATTACATGTTGGAGAGTTCAACCTGCCTGTATCAGTGGAGAGGCTACCAGCCAGTTATTCTATACTATTTCCAGATGTAAGTTCTCTTTGATTTCTAGAAATATTTATTGTATCTTTTTCAAAGTAGCGAGTTGATGAATTTTGTAGTAAAATTATTATTACAGATTTTTTGTTTATGAATTGTTCATAATTTACTGATTGATGTAAACATCCATATAAACATAACAGTCATTTAAAAATATCACCTTTTAAATTAATTTATGGATGGAAGTTAATATTAACAAACTCTTCCAATGTGCAAATACATGTAGTTGCATAGGTATGAAGCATGTTGGCTTAGCTTAGAATAAACCTAGATTTCCTTCAGATATACATGTATATATATATATATATATATATATATATATATATACTACTGATTGCAGTTAATAGACGTATGTATAATTTATATTTATACAGAGATAATGCATGTGTTTTCTAAATCTGTGTTACTGCAGAAAGGGAAATATGTCTGCCCCTCTCAGGTCTGACCTTCTGTTCGTCACAAAATCCTGTCATCAAAACTTCTCTGACACCTGTGGATGTATTGAGCCGAATCTTTTAAGGAAAGATCAGTGTGGGGTCTAGTTGGGCATGTCCCTTTTGTGTCCCAGTTTGATGATTTTTGACTGAGTAATGACACTGCATATTTAGAATTGTAAATTGTTTCTGTGCTCCTTCACTTGAACCAACATTTAGCATTTCATTGAAATTTGCTGAGAATGGTCAGTATGATATCTAGTTATGACCCTTTTCAATATTGACATGAAGAATCTTGTCCAATTTTTTTCTTTTGAGCCATCTGTTGGAAAGAATTAAAACATGTTGGGAAGAATCAGCCTGAAACCTAGTTTTGCATTTGTATCCCATTTGCATTCAGATTCAGTGATTTTTGGCTGAGTTATGGCCCTTTGAATTTTCCGAATGAGAAATCTACCCTTCCTTTTAATAACTAATGACCACCAAATTTGCTGTGAATGATGGATGTAAAGTAAAGCCTAGATATGCATATCCATTTTGCTTTTTGGTGCCGTTGCAGTTTATCTTACAGTCTCTCACTAGTCATAAAACTCATCAGTTTTGAACATTAACAATAACTCGTAAGATTATTCTCACAATTGTATTAGAAGTTACATGTAATTTTTTCTTGGAAAACAATTTCTTGTTTGATATAACATGTGTTGTTGGAGCTAGGTAGACTTTATTTTGTAATCATAAGAAAAATGTGTAATTTCAGATTCACACACTACCTGGTATGAAGTGGGTAGACAACCATAAGGGTGTATTCAGTGTCAGTATACAGTCAGTGTCCACCATACACACACAGGTTGGTTGTCAGTTTATGCTTTATCTTAAAGGGAATTTATCAGGATTTTTCAAAAATTTAAATTGGCTAAAAACAAACATTTCCAATATAGCATCTCTATATATACACACAGATCCTGCATTGCTTAAAGGATATCTATTTAAACATGCCAAAATATTATATTGAAAAGGGATTTCCAAACATTTGCTACACGCCTAGGTTAGATTAAAATAGATTTCTCACTTAAAATTGCAACATATTTTGTGACCTTTAAAATGAGGCACGCGATTACATTATGATTTTAGTATGATCCGTTGTACAGGTAAACACTTAATACAATTTATTTCATCTTCCAAAGTGTCTGAATGACAATAGGTATATATTAAGTGCTCTCTATTTTTAGAATTGGGATTTCGTTACAAGTTTTGCACTCATTTAAATAGCAATTATGTCACGTTTTGATAAATTTGACATACCAAACCCTTTGGATTTCATTGATTAATTATAATGAGATGCGTTTAATCTATTTTTAAAATAATTTTATTTTTTTTAGACATCTATAGCTCTTTTTTCCTGATATAATACCTTTAAAGGGACTATATCGGGAAATATGATACAATTGTCTTAAAATTAGATTATTTTCAAAATGGATAAAAAGTATCTCATTATTTTTAATAAATAAAATATGAATGGTTTTGAATGTCAAATCCACCAAAACTTGACAAAATCAGTTTTTAAATTGGAATGGAAAACTTGAAACAAAATCATAATTCTAAAAATAGACAGCACTAAAATACTGCTTGACAACAGTCACATCCTCATATTGACTCTTTCTAGGATGAAACTATTTTGACTACAATGTAAACCTGTGTAATGGGTCATATTGAAATCAAAATGAAATCACATGATGCATTTAATACGTCACACACTATGTTAAGCAGGAAATCGAAGTTAGGAAATTCTTTTCCAATACATTATTTTAGCATGTTTTACTTTTGGCAATATGGGTTTTTCGATTAATTTAAAATTTTGAAAAATCCTGATTTACTCTTTTTAAGGTTTGTCTGGTTAAAATGAGAACTTCAAGGTGAAAATGTATGATTTTGTCAATAATGAGTATAATGACAAAATCATTAATGGAATACCTTAACATACATATTCTAAAACTGTAAATATTGATTATGATATTTTGATAATATGGCTCTGAAACTCACCTGCTGTTTATTTATTCCCTGTTTTATTTCTTTCAACTTATCATATATAGATCAGTTACAATGTTCACTGATAATGCTTAGAATACTGTCTTAAGTCGATGCCATCGCAATATGACTGAAAAATTGTTCAAAGCAACACTGAATACCAAACAACAACAACCGTTTTCACTGATAAATCTTAATTTTTTCATACTTTTGCAGGATGAAAAGATAGACCGGTTTCTGTCATTGTGTAGACTGGCACAAGAACAGAAACTGCCACCCAGGAAAAGTGAATCACAGTTTGAAGTGGAATTGAAACACAGTCTGGTTGAACTGATTAAAGCAAAGGGAGAGAATTTGGTTCAGTTCTTGTCCCTGATATTGGACAAGTTGATTCTGTTGATGATCAGGCCACCTACACTCAGTGGACAAGTGGGTGAGTAGAAAGACAATGTGCAGGAAAATGTAAAAAGTATGTCTATAGTGTTTGACATGTAATCTTGACTGCATTGAGACTGTGTTTTATATGGTCCCCTTCAAAGAAGCAAGGATATATTGGTTTGCACTTTGTCGATTTGTCTGGATGTAAATCAGTAGGTTAATAGTAATGGTCGCTGTTACTATTTATAGACAATTGGCTTTCTGTCTGATATATCGGGGACAGATTGGTCTAATTCTTTAAGTACCCAGTTACCACACACTATCATAAGGGGGGTGGCATATATGTTGTTCAAACATCTCTTGTTTTATTTTCATTTTATCTGGAACCAAATTGGATAGATCAGTTAAAACTTGATAATCGTATCTTGAATGTGTCTAAAAAATGGTCAAGTTTAAGCACAATTTAACTTTTTTGGTCTCTTGGGTCAAATCCCTGCTTCGTCAGTCTCCATGATGATTTATGTACTACATTGCAACACTAAAGTTATCAGTCACTTGTGGAGATGGGTGTCCCTCCAGCACTGGTCAAACTTTCAGGATTCAAAGAAAGAATGGTTAGGTTAACTGATCATCCGTGCCCTCAAACGAAACAAAGGGATCATATAGATATATAATCTTCAGAAGTAGTGTTAACCCGTTATTCCATAGAAACGCGTTTTTCCGCACCAATCACAGGAGGCCTTTGACAACAGTGCAGGAAGAGCAATCTGAACACTTCCTGCACTGTTTTCCACTCTGTCAGTTAATATAAACATAATTCACCCAAAAATTCAAAATCCTTCTATATTAGGTGTCTAAAGGTGACTATATTAGAGGTGTCCAAAGTCATCTATATGAGGTAAAGGGTAAATTAAGAGAAAAAAATATGAAAATTGCTGACTGTCCTTTTGAAAAGTAGAAAGACATCAAATTTATATTTCAGTGAATACTGGTCAGCCAGCATTTGATGCTATGGCGCAGATTGTTCAGCGTGTACAGGATATGTTAGAGGAGAAGAATGACAGTAATGGAAGAAACTCCGTCCTGGCAGCCTACATTCAGTATTGCTGTGCATTACCTCACCCAGGTAGCATGCAAGGTACAATATCATTTAGCAATATACATGTACTATTATACTTGTAAAAAAATATTTTTAATATTTTTTCTTAGTGATATTTCATTAAAACTTACTAAAGGGTGGACGAAAGTCACTTTTTTTGGAAGGCCAGCAAAGCTCTGACTTCCTTAGCTGTCGTGCAGCTCTAGCATCTGTTATACACTACTACGTATGGCAGGAACCGCCATATCCCTCCGACCGATAAAGAGTTCACAAGTTTCAAAACACATTTACCGTAGCAGAGGACTTATTATACAACAAAAGATTCAAAGTTTTTTAAATATTGCAGATAATTTTCTTTACAAAAGTTCAAAAATATGATACGGGAAGCATACAATTTGCATGGAAATGCTGAAGAATACACTTCTAAAAAAACGCTGCAATTTTCATTGATAAAAAAATGTTTTACGCATTTACTACTATGCATAGTGACGTCATCTGGTGAGGGGGGATATAATCTCTAACACCATTCGACATGTAATCATTAATGGGGTGAAATATTGACATATTTTCGATATAATAACTCGTAGTTTGAGTAAATAGTAATTGTTAGTGAAATTTTATTCACTTCGGATTGTCCTCTTTTAATTTTGATAGTAAAATAACGAAATTAGGTTCAGGGCTGCATTTGTTGTTTATAGAAAAACGCGCCAATCTGTCATCTTATGCAAGAAGAGTTTAACGGTTAATTAGGTCATCCGACCGTAATGTTTGTTGTGTTTCTGTGTTGTATTTTTTAGATTGATTAAATCTAGGTTACGCAACACCGTTTATAATGCTATTTATTGATTATTTATATTGATGATTGAAAGCTGTATGAGAATCGAACATCACTCAAGTCAATATACAGATAAATCTATAAGTAGGTCATGTTTGTTTTGGTCTAGACAAAGAGTTATGGATATGTGTTGTATATTCTCGGACAATCAGGAACATTTTGTGCTGAATGCGTTTCGTTATCCATAAATCATAACTATTGAACTGGAGATATTAAAATTGACTGGAGTTGTACATCACTACTCAATTCTTTCAATTTTGGAGAAACATCAGAATATGAAGGTTTGTTTGTGAAGCTTTCATATAGGTTGTTCATGTTGATAACTTTATGTGGAGGTGTGGAAAGGAATCCTGGACCACCACGTTACCAGTTTACAAAATGTCCTGAAATGGATATTTTCACCAGGGTCATCAAATATTCAGTCAATTTTTTAGGAAGACGGTGTGTACCATGACGTTTGCATTTTTTCAAATGCATTATTAAAACCTTTAAATAGCTACTGTTGGAAAAGTATTAATATGGACTCTGAATTGCATGCAGGAGATTATTTATACAGATACACAAAAGAAATATTAAACACACCACATTATTTTCTAAATCCCAATGAAATGCCTTTTAACATATCAGAAATCTAACTAAGTTTTCCATTTTTCCGAACCTACATTTTCTAATTAATACAAGCAGCGAGCCTTCCCTCAGGCCCTTTAGGCCTTTGATTTTCTATTAATTCTATCATTAATTCTGAAATGAGTTGAAGATTGTATAAAACCTGATTTAAAACAACAAAAAATCGATATCTGAGGTTATATGGTTATATAATTATATATTGCAGTATTTTAGCTTCGTCTGTCTCCATTCAGATCACAGCAAACATGTGGCTATATTTATTTATAGGTCAGTTATCGCCTGTCGCCATGGGTAGTGGATATGCGACATTGGGCCGGCCCTGCTCCCTGCCAATCAACAAGCAATCTTATCAAAGAAGCAGTAGTAACCCTGATCTGACCACACCAACCACCCCTGATGCAGAAATGGCAGGATTTTTTGGTAAATATATACTTTCATGCTTGTGAAAACAGCTGATTGTAACTCACAAATAAAAAATACTATGTTATTCTCCAAACTGGGAAAGCATACAATAAGAAAAATGATATTGTGCTATTAACACAGTGTGTAAGAAGTTGTATCACAATAAGTTTTACAATGAAGTGAAAGAAAACAGAATATTTGATAGTGCTTTTATACCCTCTCAAACAGAAATTGATACAATATAACTGAAAGATTGTTTAAAGTGAAGCCAGAAATCTTTCAATATACAAAGGGTTATCCAGAAGTTTGTGGACAAATCTCATAATATGAACATGACATGTCAAATTTATTTTGAGTTTTACATGTATTATATTTAATCTAACTGAAACTTGTTTGCAAAGTATGAAGAAAATATATATTCAAATAAAACAGTAACATATTTTTCAAACATGTCATGTATGCCTATCTGCCACAGACTAGATTTACGTTACATCGTTGACACCAATTTTATTATTTTATGAGTAATTTCGTACTCTTACTCATCACTCCACTCATACTGTTTTAGCAATTGGCAAACCCTGTGAGCACTTAAATGCATGCTGTTTATTCTTAATTACATGTATCATGTGCTATGTATTGTAACCTACATGTATACTTATTTCGCAGTGTAGTTCATGAATTGTATTACAGCAATCCTTATTGAGGCACTTTTTACCACGTTGACGTGACTTTGCTTGATTTTGACACAGGACGCCATACCTGTTAGCATCCATTATTGTTTCTCATTTCTCACTGTACCGTTTGTGTCATTTGTAGACTACAATAAATAGTGTTTTTTTTGAGCTTTGCTATGCGTATCTATTGTCTATATCAGTGTTTTGCTAATATTGACACAAACTGTATTGCTGCTCGTTGTTTCACCTTTTCATCAAATGCACTATTTACATATGATGAGTCTATTTTTTCAATATAAGTTTATTTAAATTCCTAAAACCTGCTCGCAATGCTGAAATGACACTGTCTTGCAGACATTTATGACGTGTTCTCAATAATATGTTTTACTGTGAGTTTTACAGGAAAATTATTGTTATTTTTCACATATTTATCTGTCAAATTGTTCAACATTTTGAGCTGCGGCACTAATCGTGTATGTATGTTACTATAGATGCCATAACATTTTTACTGACATAAGAAATATACTAAAACACTGCATATCAATGACAAATGATAAAAAACTTCTGGATAACCCCTCGTACCAGTAATATTTTTGACATTTTTTGTCTTGTCCATTTTTGTCTTTCATTTATATTAGGGATTTTCCATTGCTAAGATGTCAAAGATGCTGTCATAAAATCTCCTACCTTTCAACACCTAGGTCGTGGGTTTGATCACATTTTATTAAAAGAAAAAAAATATTGTTGAGAAAATTTTTAAATTACTTGCGGACAGTGGTTCTGCATGTACTCAGATTTATTCTGAGGTCTTCCTCCATAAATAAATGATTGGAAGCCTTACATATATGTAATATGTTGAAAATGTCATTAAAAAACAACACATCTCACACCCGTATTACATTTGTTATCTATACAGTTTCAATAATTATTGTCTATCAGTCATTCCAACTTTAATATATCAGGTGTTGTCATTTGTAAAAACAGGTAACAGAGCTGGCAGCATGAGAACAGAGGAGTATGCATTGGCCATGGGCAGATCACGGAACAGGAAGGTACTGAGTAGAGAATTGTTTAAATATTCTGTAATGTATATGACAGATATATATGGTTGAATTAATTTTCTTGTGCAGGAAGGAGATGTGATATATATGCTGCTCATGGCAGAGGTTGCAAGTTTGATCCCAGACTTGATTAGAAATGATATCCAGTACTGGTTATAACCAGGAAACTCTTTTACTTTACTGAGTACTGCCTTCTAGTGAATGACAGCGTATTCTTGCATACCGGACAAGGATTTCCCTGTATTTTTACCAGGTACAGAATTTTCATCCTGCACCCCCTCCATGCGCTTATCTTACCCTGCTGAGACGAAACAATTTGTGAAGTGACCTATTAAAACATTTGACGTAATATATTTAATATGACATCTTAAAAGCCATTGTCGCAACCTCTAATAATAATTGAAATTAAAATAAATATTCAATGTGTTTGGTATGCAAGAAAAATAATCTTATGTGGCTTTTTTGGTTTAAATAGAAATTCTGTCCTTTGGGATAACTTTTTTTTCCAAAAAACAGTTATCCCCCCTCAGGATTGACTTTTTTATCTGAACCTCCAACCCATGTAAGATTCTTATACTCTGTTGTATCTACAATGTATGGTGAAGGTACTCAAAACTGTGCCACTATGTTGTACTTTTTTGTTCATGATTGAGTTACTCCATGACTGTACTAGTAACTTTTTAACACCATACTTTGCTTTGTATTGTATCATAAAATATGTGTTCTATTTAAAAGATCAAATGCATAAATTTTATTGAACTTATTAACTATAAAGATAAAATAGTGTTTGTACAGAAGATGCTTTGAAAATTGTTGCATTGAAATGTTTTTAATAAATTTTCAAAATAATAAAACATTTAATTGAGGAACGAATTTTAGATTTAAAGGTCTAATAGAGTGCATCTAGTAATTGAATATAATAAAACACACAATTTTAACTTTACTGAAAGAATAAAGAAATGCTTGACGACTATCAGAACCACATTGTCAATCTGTTGTAAACAATATTTACAGTTTTGGAATAAGTCGATGGTAATAATTTTATTGACAAAGTCTTTAACCCTTAACTCTATAGATACGCGTTTTCCCGCACCAATCACAGAAGGCCTTTGAATAAAGTGCAGGAAGAGTTCAGATTGCTTGTAACAAGCAATCTGAACACTTCCTGCACTGTTTTCCACTCTGTCAGTTAATATAAACATAATTCATCCAATAATTAAAAATCCTTCTATATTAGGTGTCCAAAGGCATCTATATGAAGTAAAGGGTTAAGGAAATACCTTCAGACACATATTCTAAAATTGTAACTATTGCTTACAAAATAGTTTGATAATGTGAAATTCACCCAGCATTTTCATATTCTCTCAATAGGTATGTTAAGTATGAGAAAACAATAAACTTATAATTAACACAAATAAAGGTCATCTGAAACTTTATGACTTTAATGATTGATTTGATTGATTGAATATTTATTGTCATTTTTATGCCATTGAGGGCTAACAGACGATCAGTTAACCTAACCACTGTTTCCTTGGATTAACCAGTACTCGAGCACACCCCATCTCCGCAAGTAACTGATAACATTCCCACTTGAATCAGCAGTGAGAGACGAATGATAATGAGACACAATGTCGTATATCAATCATCACAGAGACTGTTGCCGGGCGGGGATTCAAACTCACGACCCCTGGATTGATAGTCAGACGTGTAACCAACTGAGCGAATCAGGGCCCGGCCAAGTTTAATACAAAAACTTCATGTATTGCAGTTAAATGTATTGTATTATCATGCAAAGTACATGTATTGCATGATGCTCATCTTAATATTATTTCATTACAGTTGGTACATGAAGAGTTTGCTCTCCAGTGGGTGGTTTTGAGTGGCTCAACTAGGGAGACCGCCCTCGCCAATGCCTGGTTCTTTTTTGAAATAATGGTAAATTTATTTTTATTTTCTATGTATGTGCAGCGTAGTCAATGTATTCAATTTGTTTGGATCCTTGATGGCCAAGTTGTCTAAGGTACCAGTCTCAAGATGATCATTTAGGTCATGGGTTTGAGCCTATCATGGCCCAACTACTTTAGTAAGAAAATAGCCAGTTACTTGCAGAAGATGTTGGTTTACTCTGTGCATGCATCCAGAGTCTTATTCCATCAATAAAACTGTATGCTATATATAACAGAAATGTTGGTTAACCCCATTAAATAAAATATGTCTACTTTTCCTGTGAGAAAAACTAATGTACTCCAACCCAACATCTCTGACAATGATCATTACCTTTAGAATTATATTACATTACTAATCAGGGGGTTGAATGTTCACAAGAGGTTTAAAGATTGATTGAAGTCACCTATGAAGTGGTTACATTTAGCTTTTGCTGCATTCATACAAATTCATTTGTGAAGGTTTTTAAATTAACTGCAGGACCACCATGACTGAGTGGTCTAAGGCATTGTCAGTTTGTGGCCAATTTACTACTTACTGCTGAGGTCCTAGGTTTGAGTAATGCCAAGTTCAATTCTTTGTATGAAAAAAAATGCAAATTACTTGCAGAAGGATAGTGGATTCATTCTGAGGTTTTCCTTCACCACATATAATCAGTCATTTGTTAAAAAAGGGGATAAATCACATTAAAAACATATATGTTAACCGCTAAGGGTGTTTCTGGTTTGATTATGATCTGACACATGCAAGTAACATTCATGATTTAAATTCATAATTTACATGTAAAATGTTTGCCTTTCACATGCGTAGCCTTGGATATATTGAAAGTGATATAAAACCTATTCCAGTCAATTTAAAATAGAAATTAATAGTCATAATTATGTTTATAATTTTATTATTGGTAAATATACCTCTTTCATAGCTTTAATTCGTATCTCACCAGATTAAGAGCATGGCAGAGCACCTGTTTAAGACAGAAAGTCTAGCAGCCCCGAGACAGATGAGGTTCCCGTCCCAGTTTGTGGATGATGTACAGGCCCTGGTACAGATGTTGATAAAGGATGTAGTGGACAGATATGTCAGGGTATGTGCATATTGCATTGCTTTAAAGTAAAAAATACAATCTTACTGTCTTCATCAGCCAGTCAAAGAAATGAGCAAAAATTGTCTTTTAAGACAGGCTATTGCTTAATAAAGATTAATTTGCTCTGAAAGAATTGAAATGGGAAAAAGCAAATGTGGCTGCTTAAGACAAGTGGCTGCTGGATAGAGGTGATGGCTTACACAGGTTTAAATGTATTGAGATGGTGTAAGCACATTCGGCCATCTTCTCCCAGTGGCATTTAAATGAAATTACCTGTATATGCAATGTCCTATTATGAGTAGTCACACGAATTTGTCATTTATTTCATATTTCCATATAGCAGATTACTTCCATGACTGAAATATTTTGCACTTTAAGCAAAAACCAGTAAACTAATTTAATTTTATAAATTGAATTTCTGTGACCACGAATAAAAGATAAGACTACTGGAAACGGAAATGTTTGCTTGAAATTACACCTTTCCACTGGAATGTTTTAAAACATTTTTTTATTAACAGGATCCACCTATGATCCGGAGCTTAAACACCAGCCTGGCATTCTTTCTTCAAGATCTTCTGTCCTACATGGATAGAGGGTTTGTGTTCCAGCTCATCAAAAATTACACATTTGAGGTAAATACAAGAGTTACCTTTCTTATTGATCTGTTTTCTTTAGTTTATACTTATTTGTTTTAGCTCAATTGCAAAGATACCCTAAAACTTATATCAACAGACCTCCTATGTAGTACAGAGTGTTGTTTTTTGAGTTGGAGATCTTACCTGCACTCTCAGGCGTGAGCAGTCAACACTATCCACAACTTTACCGCTCCGCTTTCTTTTCTATATACATGTGGAGGACATTTTTTGAGAAATCTAAGAATTATATTAATTTGTTAATGCTTGGTCAGAAAGTATTCTATGCCCAATACACAAATCCGGATTAAAAGACGACCCAAATAATTACAGAGGAATTTCGCTAATAAGCATTATGTACAAAATATTTTCTAATATTGCTACGCAAAGAATTTACAGTTGGGCTGAGCGTGAACATAAGATTGATGAGGCGCAAGCAGGCTTCAGATCTGGTTATTCTGCAATAGATAACATCTTCTCCTTACAAGCACTTGTACAGAAATATATTTCAAAGAAAGGAGGGCGTTTTTACTGTCTTTTCGTAGACTTTAGCAAAGCGTTTGACACTTTAATTCATAATAAATTATTTAATAGTATTGCGCGTAAAGGCATTCATGGTAAAGTTTTATCTGTATTTAAATCTATGTATAGTAAAACTAAATGTTCCATACGTACGCCAAATGGTATTACTGATCCATTCCCATGTAATATTGGAACGAGACAGGGGGACATAAGTAGTCCTATTTTATTTTCACTTTATATCAATGACCTTTGTACATTATTTAGAGAACGCTGTGGTACTGGAATATTTGTCTCTAACGATATACCTGATATCATGTATTTATTATTTGCTGATGATGTAACAAGCGTAGCTGAGACTGCGTCAAAGCTTCAGATTCAACTAAATGTATTAAATGATTTTTGCATTTCTACAGGCATGAACATTAATCTTAAGAAAACTGAAATTATTGTATTTAGAAATGGTGGCAGACTTCGTTTATATGAAAATTGGTCGTACAGAGGAAATCTCATAAAAACAACGTCGTTATATAAATTCATGGGCATTCTGTTGACACCCAAACTGTCGTGGACTTCCGCCAAAAGCAAACTTGCGACACAGGCCAAAAAAGCTATATATTCTATTCGAAATTATCAAAGGCCATTTGGACGATTTTTACATAATGAACTATTTAAATTGTTTGATTCAATGGTAAAACCTATATTATGTTATGCATCAGAGATATGGGGTTACGAATATTCAAGTGCAATTGAGTCAGTTCAGGCTGATTTTTGTAAATACTTCTTAGGTGTTAATAGTTCTGTAAATAATAGCGTAGCGCTCGGCGAGTGCGGAAGGCTTCCTTTGTGCGTTACTTATCATACAAATTGCATTAAGTACTGGTGTAAAATAATACATATGCCAAATCACCGATATCCAAAACATTGTTATAGAATGCTTAAAGATTTAGATGATGTTGGAAGAAAAACTTGGGCTTCAAGTGTCAAGAAATTATTGTTTCGATATGGATTCGGGTATGTTTGGATTTCACATGAAGTGGGGGATATTAATATGTTTATTTTAGCATTTAAACAACGACTATCAGATTGCATGACCCAGTACTGGCATGGTAGTATTGCAGAATCCACACGTTGTGACACTTATAAGTACTTCAAAACTTTACTAAATCCAGAAAAGTATCTTTGTATTGAAATTCCCTTTTTACATAAAAAATCTCTTGCCCGTTTTCGATGTTCTAGTCACAAGCTCAAAATAGAAACTGGTCGTCACGAAAATATTGAAAGGCAAGACCGAAAGTGTACATATTGTTATATTCATGCGAATATAAACGTTATAGAAGACGAATATCATGTATTTTTTCTGTGTCCGAGATATGCGGATCTGAGACTACAATGTTTACAGTCTTGGTATTCCGGTGAAAATAACTTAGAAGATTTTTATCAGCTACTACAACTAAATGACACCTTCAAACTTAGGAAACTAGCTGCATATATCCATTTTATTTTGGTACGAAATGAATCACAATTATAATAGAAAAGAATATTGTAAAATATTTCCACATAAATTGTATGCCATATTTCATTTCATATTTTGACACTACTAAATGTTTGTAAATAATGATATGTATTTTGGGCCGGAGGCCTCTATTTACGAAATAAAGTATTTGTATTGTATTGTATTGTATTGTATTGTTTGTTGATTTTTTTATGTGCAATGAATATTTGTTTTATATCTTAATTAGTTGCCCATAACATACTTTGAGAAGGGAGACAACTGCTGAATTTTTTCACAAAATTAATATGGTTTAAAATAGCACATTCCTTTGAAATTTGCATATTGAATAATGAGTACTGCATTTTAAAAATGACATAAAACATTCAAACAGTCAACAATGCTTACAGGTACATTGTATGTATCATTACTCCAGGTAAACCTAAAGATCAAGGGACTGACTGATGCCACCAGTCTACGGTTGCTTCATTTGGATTTCCTCCGTATTGTCTGCAGCCATGAGCACTACTTCACTCTTAATCTTCCATTTGGAACACCTCTCACTCCAACAGCAAACAGCAGTAGCCCGACACCGAGTATCGCTAGTATAACATCCCAGGATTCCCAGTCATCATACACGTCCACCAGTACCATCACCAACAAGGGTGTGTTCTACGATTTGACCACAGAGTTTCAGTCCCAGCATTATTTGGTGGGACTGGCACTCAAGGATTTATCATATGCTCTCGACACCAAGTGAGTTCTTGCTATTGCCAAATTTTTTATATATCAATTTTTGGAAAAAACGGATTGTATAAAATTTTAATCATAATGTTTGGTGTCAGGGCAGATTTTTCACATCTGTTCAATAACACAAACAAACATTGTAATTTGAAAACTAGAAACGTTAAACAGTCACTAACACAGAACAGTTTTTCCTCTGCTTTAAGCTTTAAATAGTTTGGCCAACTATATTAAAGTTTTGTTTAGTTTTTTCATAACATGGTAATGGTCACTTCAGAAATAACTCCGAAAATAAACACCTCCATTCAGTAAAAGAAAAAAATGTTCATTACAGTCAAAGTTGTCTTAAGCAGCCACTAGCCTTTAAGAAGTATTTTTGCTCATTCCCTTGAATGGCTGCTTAAGACAGGTTTGACTGGAATTGATTTTTCTTTATACATTTTGATTAAAACTACACTGTAAAATAATATAAATGATGTGACTGTTTAAGATTAGTGGTTGTTTTAAATCTTGTTAAATTGAGGTGTATGGATGTGTTTCTTTAATTTCATAATGACTTCATTTACAAGATCCTAAATCAATGTAGTCAGAAAATTGTAAGAGAATCAAGTACAAAAGTACAGTACAACTTGTCAAAAGTATCTATCTACAGCTAGCTGGGCCCAATTAGCTCAGTCGGTAACACGTCTGACTATCAATCCAGTGGTCCTGAGTTTGAATCCCTACCAGGTCACAGTCTCCGTTGTAGTTGATATATAACATCTCATTATCATTCGTCTCTCACAGCTGATTCAAGACTGGAAGTTATCAGTTACTTGTGGAGATGGGGTGTGCTTGAGTTCTGGTTTACCTTCAGGATCGCAGGAAACTGGTTAGGTTAGATGATTGATTGTTAGCCCTTGATAGCATAAAAATTATGCTACATACATGTATTCAATCAGTCAATTAATCTATCTACAACTACATTCTTTCATTCCAGTAACTCAACAGTCCACCACAAAGCCATTAATGTGGTGGCCAACTTGTTACACAATCATGACGTTGATGTCCGTTACACTGACCTGGAAATGAAGGCTAGGCTCGCAGCTCTTTACCTGCCTCTGGTCGGAATCACCATCAGCGCGTTGCCCCAGTTGTATGACCCCAACTTGGAGGGTCGGTACAGGACAGCAGCAGAGTTTGAGGAATTGGACACGATAAATCAGCGAGTTGCCATGGCAATTGCAGGTCAAACTTTGTTTGGCCGACTGTCCGACCAATCACAAAATGCTGGAGATGTCAGTGCAAGGGTAAGCTATTATGTTTTTATTTTTAAAACTCTCTATCATTACTTTGATTGCTATGATTATCATGTACATGTGTTAAAAAATTCATGCCTTCCAATCCCTTTGGTGTGGTTCACAGTAATACAAAATTTTAATGTTCTGATTAATTATAATTGGTAATATTATCTTACACCTTTACATTTCTTTCAGTCAGGCTGGTTAGCCCAATCAGTAGGATGTCTGACTATCAATCTAGGGGTGGTGAGTTCGAATCACAGTCCTGGCACAGTCTCCATGATGATTGATATATGATATTGTGTTTCTTTTTATTCGTCTCTCACTGCTGATTGAAGTGGGAAAGTTATCAGATGCATGCAGAGATGGGTGTGCTCAAGTACTGATCTAGTATCTCAGAAATGAGTGGCTAGGTTAACTGATTGTATATTAGCTCTCAATAGCAGACATTGTCATGTTTTACATTATTTTCAGATCCGTAAATGCCAACTGAATGCGGAAGACACCCGTAACCTGCTTGTGTGTTTTGTTTGGGTGCTGAAAAATGTGGACAAGTCTGTGCTGCGACACTGGTGGACAGATATGCCGATAAACCGCCTCAACTGTATACTGGAGATAATCTATTTTGCCATCTCAAACTTTGAATACAGGGTATTGTATAAAATTATGTAGCAATTCTTTTTTTTCCAGCAATTAATAATGATAATCGTCTTCAGAAAATAACTCAGCGAGTATGTTAAAGAATGACTACTTTTTAGAGCCTTAAGGTGCTTTCTGCTTTCCTGTTTTTTTAATTCATTTGTAGCAACTTTATGGTTTTAGATGATGAAATTTAATATTCTGTTAGACGGGACCAGACCTGTATTGAATAATAAACATGTTCATTGAAATAACAACTGTCTATTGTAATGTAAATATAGTAATCTGAGAATGGAATAAATCTGAAAACTAATGTATTGCGATATGAAGTTGGCATATAAAGATGTAATTCACTAATTGTGAACTTTAATTTAATTCTCAGTATTATTTGAAATGAATTTGAAATCTTTGATAAAAGAGTAATTTATGTAATAAAAAAAGAAATCATAGATTGTTGCCATTTTATAAAAAAAAATATTTACTTTACTATAATGCCTTCATGATATGAAATTTCATTTTAAATTTGCTTTTAAAAAATAAATACATTTAGTCCTCTATGGCTGAGTGGTTGGTCATTCCAAAACCTGTTTGTGTGAAAGTTTTCCAGTTACTTGCTGAAGGGCTGTAATTCTACTCAGATTCATTCTGAGGTTTTCCTTCACCAATGAAACTGAATGTCATATATAACCTGTGATGTATTGAAAATGGCGTGTGTGTTTTTTATGACCCCATCATTTGAAGATTGGTGATGGGACATTAAGTGCTAGCCCTGTCTGTCTGTAAGTCTGTTCGTCAGTCCGAGGTAAAAACTGGCTTCAGATCAATAACATCTGAAGGGGTGCATATATTTAATTAATATTTGGTGTGTAGCTATATAATTACGAAATACAGGTCAAGTTCCGTATTTTTCAACATCGGTCAAATTTTACTGGAGTTATGGCCCCTTTTCAACATAATTTTCATTTTTAAAAAGATCTGTTTGGTTTCCGGCCATTAGCTTCCAGAGGCATTCATGATAACAGACACATTATAATATCCCTTAATAAATTGTAAATTATAATATAATAACTGGAAAAAGTGAAAATATTAAACAGGTTAGAATTAGAACAACATACATTTGTAAATTATAAAATGGCAACATGGTGATGTAGAGAATTGATATATATCCTTAACAGACATGTACATATGATATGCATGATATTCTGATACAGCATGGTATACAAAGTGCACAATCATGTCAAGCACTGCCTAACAAGGAACTGTTTCCTGTGTGTTATTTACTCCTAGCATTCGTTCCTGTCTTAACCGAGCATGGCATTTTCATTGGTTGTCTTACTGATATAATTTATACCAAATTCACATAACTGTCACTGTTTCTTTAAATATAATGCATCTTCCATTTTGTGATATTTTACTACAAAACTGTAGTTTATTGATGTTTTATATAAGTTTCAACTACATTGTAGTACATGTAGTTTATTGATATTTTATCTAAGTTTTGACTGAATTGTAGTCCGTGTTGTAGATATTTTATCTAAGTTTTAAACTACATTGAAGTACATGTAGTTTGTATATTTTCTATTAAACTATAAATTACATGTACAGTATAGTAGTTTATTGATATATCATTGATGTGTAAAATAAACTACATGTACATTGTAGTACTGTTTTCAAACACTTTTTTTAAAGATGGCTGTAGAAACCCATCGTGAGGTTCTTTGCTAGTTAATGGCTGAGATCAGTTGCTTACTGCTTATAGATGTGATTCTTGGTTAAATCACATGTTTTTTAAGTGATATTTTTTTGCAAAATTAATAATCTGCAATAGGGCCACGGATTTATGATTTAAATTAATAATCTGCAATAGGGTCACAGATTTATGATTTAAGGTTCGTATTATGTGCATATAGATATACTTGCATCTGGTCTCAATCTTTCTATAAGAATCACTGCCATATTCAACCTGCAGTCTAAAATGGCATTAAACATGATTTGAAAATATACCGTTTCTACTCGCGTATAATCCACACTCATGTTAAATGAGCACCCACATTTCAAGACCTAAATCTAAAGAAAACTGCAATATGGTATTGATAATTCCTAATATTTGTAGTAACTGCACATGTTACTGACAAAAAAGTGAATTATTTTAAGTATCTTAATATACGTGTACGTAGAGTTCCCTGATTGGAGAATAAAATATTAAATATACCCGTCATGGTAAGATTTGTACATTGTTTAAGATCTGTAGTTGAACCTGCGAGTTACACATACATGTACATTTCTTTCATATCAAGTATAATACTATTTAAAGTTGGGAAAGTTAAATTTTACTTCCTTATTTTCTTCTCTAATTCCTTCCCAGTTCCTTTTCATTTATTTCCCCCATGTATGCTCTGTGTAGCTTTATCATGATTCCATTCATCAGTTCATTAAATTCATTATTTATTAAGATAAGGTGCCGGCCCATGATTTTATATTTAATCAAAGGAATGTTAAAACAATGTAGCAAGAGAGTATTTGTATAAGAGGCAAGCATGTTTATGAACATTATCTTGTGTACTATGAAAAGGATATAGATCTTTCAAATTTAAAAAGGGAATTCCATTCAATATGGCTGTATAATTTTGTTAGAAAAAAGTCTAAGCTAGATAGAAAAATGTTGAAAAGTTGTCACCAGGCGGTTGCAGATGATGGAAAAGACCATTCTAGATGGAAAACTCGATTGTTCTAGATGGAAAACACTTTTATTCTAGATGGAAAAGGGAAAAGTTTATTATTCTAGAAGGGAAAGGGAAAAGTCTTTTATTCTAGAAGGAAAAGGGAAAAGTCTATTATTCTAGAAGAAAAAAGGGAAAAACTATTATTCTAAAAGGAAAAAGGGAAAAGTCTATTATTCTAGATGGAAAAGGGAAAAGTCAATTATTCAGGATGGAAAAATTTATTCTTCCTTATAGAAAATTCTATTCTGGCTGGAAAAGCCTATTCTGCTAGAGGGAAAAGTATATTCAAGATGGAAAAGTCTATTAAAAATAGTCTATTCAGGATGGAAAACATTATTCTAGATGAAAAAATCTGTTATTCTAAATAATGATTATGTTTTAGTTGTTTGAATGAGTTTTATGATGTGAAATAATTATATTAATTGCATTTGAATTTAGTTGTTAATGTTCTGTTTTAACAGTATAACATATACAAACATTTGGCAATACACAATAGCTTAGACTTAATGTAATTTAACTATTTATCATATATACTATTTAGTGATTGAAATTGATCCTCAGGGTCATGAAAGATTATTGATTTTTTTTGTCTGCTGCATGATACTTAGGTATGTCATCACTAAAACATCCTACAAAGATGCCCAGAAGTCTTAAGCATATGTACATTGTAGATTGCCAAATGTTTGTTGTTTTTCTTGGTAAGGAGATTGGGTGTTAACAGTAAAGTGGCATTTATGTTAAGAGGAAGCATGGATAGGGAGTAATAATTGTTTGTCTTATTGAATTATCACTTTTATTTCATTGAGTGAACTGTGAAATGGCATGGGTAATGAGAGGAAAAGCCACAGGTGTGCACACCAATTTCAGTGTTTGTGAGTGAAATATAATTGATATTTCACTGGAAAGAAACAATTTATATTTTTAATTTACAGTTAAAACTAGTCAAAAAACATTTTTTTATAATTTAAGTGAAATTTTCAAATAACTTTTCAATAAAAATCTTTATATTTCATGAAAACAAATATGAAATTTAAATAAAAAAAGGACTTTATATCATGGAAAATTTGAATATAGTTTTAAATATGAATTTGAATTGTGTAAAAAAATATTTTCAATGAACGCTTCAACTGTGTACCCAACACTCCAACTAACAATGTTTATTTTTTCTGTTTTATCGAAATCATTTCTTCGACTGTTGTGGGCTGAGCATTTCGTTGGGCTGATTTCAACCTTGACCCCATAGTCATGTATAGAGAGTGGTTTGGGCTGCTGTCATTTTAGTTTTATACATTTCCTCTGTTATTATAGTCACTGGAACTGTTAACATAGTCAGCATTTGAAATGTATATTATTAATAGACATAAAATGTACTTACACATATTTTTATAAAAATAAACATTAGTACATAATATAATATAATATGCATGTAGAAAGAAGGTTGTCTGTTAGCATTTTAGTACATAGCGGTAAATCTTATCTTTTAAAAATAGAACTTTATTTTTTCACAAAAAATATCAATAAACAGGTTAAGTGCTTTAAAAATAAAACATAGGAGAATCTGTTGTGCAATTGCTGATACATTCTCCCAAAAATGACGGTTGGAAACCTTTTCAATAAAAATGTTTGCTTTTTTATTATGTTTGATAAATTTAATATAATATATTTTCTTCTGAAATGAAACTGCCCGCTATAGAAAGATATTATTGTTAAATTGATTAAAGCCATTTTGAAATTATCTCTAACTTTGTAATTGAATACCATTTTATCTCACAGATAGTACGCACTCATCCTTTCTCTAAGAACTTAAAAGTTGTAGAGAAAATATACGCTGTATACATAAGAAAGCAGTTATAGATCTCTCTGAATTATCTCAGATTTATGATTTAATTAGAGATATCCCTAAATTATCTCAGTGATATGAATGAACTACAGATATCTCTAAATTTTCTCAGTTTTATGATGAAACTAAAGCTATCTCTAAATTAATATTTCAGAATAAGACATAATAAAAACATGGTAATAATCTCAATTTTTGCTTTACAGAAATGTGAAACAATTTTTTCAATGTTTTCTTAGTTTCTGTATCAATGTATTGAAATAAGATTCAAAATAAAAACCACAATATTTTCCAGTGATCTCTAATTATAATAAATAATTAATTATAACCAAATTTTTATGTTTTCTTAGTTAATATTTCAAGGTGTTTAAATAAAAGAGTTTAAATAAGATTCATGACCCCAATTTTCAAATTAGTTAAAAAATCACAATATTATCCAGTGATTAATTATAATGATAATAACGTCAATAATAGTTTAATAATAATCACGCAATATTTCACTTCACAAAACAAATTTCTCATGGATAATAATTATAGCTATATTAATAATTATTACTCATTATTTCACTTCACAAAACAAATTTCTCATGGATAATAATTATAGCTATATTAATAATTATTACTCATTATTTCACTTCACAAAACAAATTTCTCATGGATAGTAATTATAGCTATATTAATAATTATTACTCATTATTTCACTTCACAAAACAAATTTCTTGTGGATAATAATTATAGCTATATTAATAATTATTACTCATTATTTCACTTCACAAAACAAATTTCTCATGGATAGTAATTATAGCTATATTAATAATTATTACTCATTATTTCACTTCACAAAACAAATTTCTCGTGGATAATAATTATAGCTATATTAATAATTATTACTCATTATTTCACTTCACAAAACACGCTTCACAAGGAGTCAGGGTTTTCCTTATTATTATTTACTGGTAGTTTCCATCTCATTATGTAGCAATTTTGTTTAAAAGCTTTTTTTAAACATAATTATCTTTTCTAAATTGATTTTGTGCTCAATCAACAACATACTGTAATAAGCACACTTCTTTTGTTCTGCTAGATTCTGGTTTTATGACCGCTTCATAATTATACCGGTAGATTATGTAGATCTCGGACACCTATATATCATATAATGGAGATATTCTCATTTATATATTTCTTTATTACCTAAATGTAAACAGACAATACCAGGAATAAACAATAACATGCAAATTAACAGTTGGCTACTTTGCATGTTATTATTTAAACAGTTAGTGGGTGGTTTTTAATTATATTTAATAACTAAAACAATTTCACTTAATCAAAAGGAAACAAAAACAAAAAATATGTCTAAAATCAACAAAAACTTTTAAAATTTTATAAGATTGAGAAAATTTTTATTTTTAATTGATTTAGAAGTTCCAAATCTTTTTTTTTTTTCATTTTTTAATCAAGTTGATTGATTTAAAGTTTGAAAAGCAATCATTGTTTAGTTAACCCATTTTAATTTTTACCTTTTTCTAAAACTTTTTTCGTAAGGACATTTTGTTTAACCCTTTACTCCATAGATACCAATCACAGAAGGCCTTTGAAAACAGTGCAGGAAGAGTTCAGATTGCTCGTGACGAGCAATCTGAACACTTCCTGCACTGTTTTCCACTCTGTCAGTTAATATAAACATAATTCACCAAATTATTCAAAAGCCTTCTATATTAGAGGTGTCAAAAGGTGTCTGTATTAGAGGTGTCCAAAGGCGTCTTTATGAAGTAAAGGGTTAAACAGTTTATGAAATCATCTCATGCATTGAAAGACATCACATCAGAAACATTCTGTCTGACCCCTCTAACTTGCATGAGCTTGCTAAGACCTTTCTTAGACATTAGGAAGCAGCTAGCAAGTCCCTCGCTTAGGTTTGTCGTGTGTTTGATAGATATAACATGGATGTTGTTGTCCCGTTAGAGCACATCGAAGGGAGTCTCTGCGTGCCATTGGCTGACTAACTTGTCCGAAGAAATTGTCTTTTTTGTTTTAAGAAATAAATATGCACATTCATTTGTATATTGAAATTGGTGAAAATTTATGTATCGGATATACCGGCAGTAGCAAATCTGTGGTTTTCATTCCTAATTTATAATATATTTGTATTCCATTGGTACTTAACCAAGAAAAATGAAAAATACAGGTATAATTATAACTGAATAGTTCATAAGTAGGTATTATAACTGAATAGTTCATAAGTAGGTATTATAACTGAATAGATCATAGGTAGAGCATAAAAATGACGCTAAATATTCAATTCAATCAATTATAGGTAGGTGAAGCATCTAAATGTGCAAATTATATGGGGTATATTTTTATAGATCGAATATGAATAATACAAACAAAAGAAATTAACCTTACTTTTTGAAAATCTATTATTCATTTATACACTTACACATAATTCATCCTATCTCATGAACTTTTAAAAGATAAATCATAATAAAGTAAATTTTATTCCTTAAAGATGCATCACCTATAACTTCCTGTTCAGTAAATGATGGAATGTTATTGAATTATAAGGAGGAAGGGCCTATTCAAAGATAATGGTTGATTCCGTCCACTTAGTGTAACTTATTAGGCTATATTTATGAGAAATTTGTTAATACACAGGTCAGCATTTTGCGTTTCATTCATCGTTGTTTTAGCATTACTCAATACTGGCCAAGGGTTAATTTTTTCGCGGCTCGCAATTTAATATTTAGTCAACAAAATTAAAGAATGTTACGCTACAGAGACAAAGTACGATATTAGTTATTGAACAGAATATCCATAGTATATGTTTGATATGAATATGCAGTTTTACTTCAAAGATCAAAAAAATATCGGCAATATAGGTGAGGCCTCTTTGATTGCTGTATTGAAAAATAAAAATTAATGTAAACATGCTGCTAATACAATTTTAACGATGAACATGTATGAATGCATTGAGTGTGTTGCATGTTTTTGATAATTTTGTTAACAAAGAAATCTATCAATTAAAAACACCAAATCACTAATTATTATATAACTTGCATGAGATGGTTTTGTACTTGTTGAACAATTAATCCATTTAGATGTGTGTTGAATTTAATATTTTTTATATTACGTTTAAACTTCTGTTTTTGCATTAACAAATTTTAAAATCGTTATTGATATTAATTAATGCTTTTAAATTAGTAGTATTACTGATTATAGCATTTTGTTCTAACAGAATTATTTGATATAAGTATTGTAGTGTTTCGATGTTATAATTCTTTAATCAAAATATTTTTTAATGCTCATTGTACACAGACACATACGGTAATCAGTTAAAGATATGAGATACCATATTCATGTTGTAACACTTGTTAATGATTTATAAGATACTTTGTATCAAAGAAAAGATATGCTTTTTCATGAGGAAACTCCAAATTTACAAAGGTCACTCTTTCATTTAATGAAAATAAGAATTACTCTGTTTGTCAGCAATTAAAAGCAAAATTGCACCAAAAGGACAGTTTTTCAAAATCATAGGAATGTATCATTGAATATGAAAATATAAAAATTGAAGCAAATCAGTGTAAAGTTTGTTGTGTCAGCAATTTTTTAGGGAAAACTGTTAGAAAACTGCCGAAGATATTTTTCCCGGCACAATAAATTATATTTTGTCAGCATTTTTAAAACAAGGTTGACAGAAAAGCAAAAAAAAAAAATTTAATAAAAAACTACAACAAGCACATCTACCTAATTCTGTTGCAACCCTCCAGGCTAAATGGGCAAAAACAAATTTGGCAGTCATGTCCCACCTGACAGACTCGCAGGAAACACTCGAAGACTGGAAAGAGAGCCCAACTAGCACTCTCTCACGATTAAAAAGTGCGAGTCTGCCCAAATCTCTCTCAAAAAGTGACTTGTGGGAAGGAATTCAGAGGAAATCTCAGGATTTTCTGAAGGGAACCGGAATGCTCATCCGCAGCAACAGTAAAGATGACTCATCTTACCAGGTACCAGTGAGGCAGTAAATGCATGCTAGCATTTGATTGGTTACTGTAGAATAATTAATATGATGATTAGTTGTGTTTTACATTGTATGATGAAATGGTATTAATTTCACCTGTTTTGTATTTTACTGTGCACACTCCTCCAGTGTTTTGAATTAATTTTGATTGTTGAAATATGTTCGTGATAAGTTTGTGTTTATCGTAAGAATATAAGTTATATGTATAACTGTTGAATGTTACCATTGTGGTATTTGTGTTTTTTTTGCTCTAGCTAGCTCAAGAGATAATAATGGGATGAGTGAAAATTAAGCAGTGTAACTTTAGAACAAACAGTGTATACACATACATTCCAATAAAAACTGATGTTTTACACATTTAGACATTAATGACCTTGAACATGTGAAATATATTATATATTTACGAGAGTTATGCCCCTTTTTGAAAAAAAAAATTGAAAATAAGGGTCTGCACTCATACTTCTATTAATGTATGACTATTGCAATAACTCCCAAGGAACGAATACACCAACCCCATAGTTTACACATTATAACACCTAACCCAGATTATATATTTAATATATTGTTTTTCCCCATTATGGGAAGACGGCAAGAAGTTGGAACCTTATTGCACCCACTGGATGATTTATTTAAAACTTATTATGGTTAACATAATACATATATATCAATGCACAATAAAACCATTATACAATAACCATATAACCATTTCATTCTAAATAAAGTTCCAGGAGATTACTTTTATGTAGTTTAGAATGTACATATATAATTACACCTTTTGTTCTGTCAAATTTTGATAGATTGGCTCACTATTAATTATGTTAATTACCTTAATTGAAATCAATGTAACTGCAATTACCATTAACAGCACTTTGTTAACCATGACAGATATAATTGTGTATATATATATGTATACCCTGAAACTTACATTTTAGCAGTGCAGTTAATGTTGGCAGCTCAAGCTAGGGGTTGTGGGCTCAGCTCTTGGCTCAACCCAACAGACTCTTAAAAACAATACTATATTCAGTACCGGTTCTACCCAGGAAACGGACTTAATGGTGATTTGTATAAATTCTGACCTTACTTCACAATCACTCTAACATAATTACAAACAAATTATAGTCATCTATAACATCATGTCAATTTTTTTTACGACATTCTGGTTGAATGTATGATTTTTGTTTGCAAACTTCTCTCGGCATAAACTTTCACTTAATTATTCAATTGTTCAGCATTGTGCACATAACTTTAGTTAGGTAAGCCTTTGTCTTAAACGCTATGTGTGGAGCACATGGTCCAGTGGTAGAGCATCTGCCCCATGATTGGAGGGTCATGGGCTTGATCCTCTGTCAAGCCTATGTGTGGTGTCTCTGACTCTGTCAAGCCTATGTGTGGTGTTTCTGACTCTGTCAAGCCTATGTGTGGTGTCTCTGACTCTGTCAAGCCTGTGTGTGGTGTCTCTTGACTCTGTCAAGCCTATGTGTGGTGTCTCTGACTCTGTCAAGCCTATGTGTGGTGTCTCTTGACTCTGTCAAGCCTATGTGTGGTGTCTCTGACTCTGTCAAGCCTATGTGTGGTGTCTCTGACTCTGTCAAGCCTATGTGTGGTGTCTCTTGACTCTGTCAAGCCTATGTGTGGTGTCTCTGACTCTGTCAAGCCTATGTGTGGTGTCTCTGACTCTGTCAAGCCTATGTGTGGTGTCTCTGACTCTGTCAAGCCTATGTGTGGTGTCTCTGACTCTGTCAAGCCTATGTGTGGTGTCTCTGACTCTGTCAAGCCTATGTGTGGTGTCTCTTGACTCTGTCAAGCCTATGTGTGGTGTCTCTTGACTCTGTCAAGCCTATGTGTGGTGTCTCTTGACTCTGTCAAGCCATGTGGTTTCTCTGAACAAGACATTTCTATTTCTCATATGCTTAGTACTTTTCTGTCCAGGAACACTTAAAGCGTAATTTCTATTAATTAAAGTAACTTGTTTAACATGGAAGTAAAATAAACTAATGCTATGTGAGAAAGTTTGTCAGTTACTCACAGAAGGACGGCAGTTTGACCCAGATTCAGGTTCACAAGTTTGAACAAGTTTCAACTGTTTGCCATGTATTTCTACAAAAAAAATGGTGTAAAACCCCATTAAAAAAAATTTCTTTGCTTCCAAATTCGGTTAATTTCATAGAAATTCTGTGTCGGATGTGTAAAAGTTGATCTCGATGATTAGCGGGTTAAAAACGGCAGGTATACATTATGACTGGTGATTCATAAATTGCCACAAACATTGCTGTATTTTGGCTGTTGCTTGCATACAAGACAACATTGAGTTTGGTGCAACATTGGGTTGTAAATCAGGAATTCTCACCCTGGGGTGCAAAATACAACGTTGCCAATATGTACCTTGGTCGGAGGTTTCATTTCCTTAAACACAGCTCATAACTCCCTTTTTTCATATGGTTATGAAAATGTGTTACAACACAGAAAGATATTTCATCATAATGATGTCAACATATGACCACAAAGGCCCGAGAAAAATTTCGTGCTGTGAATTTTGAACCTGCTGTGACATGTTAAAAGTGATTGTGTTAAAAATATTTTGATAATTTTAATGCAACTAAGTATTTCATGTGTTTGGTACGCAAGAAAAAGAATTATTCATTAACTTTTTTGATTCGGATAAAAAATTCTGTCCATTGGGATTGTAACTTGTAAAGCCTCGTTCCTAACAAAACAGTTATCCCTCAGGATGAAATTATTTTTCGAACCTCAAACCCGTGTGTGATTCTTATAATCTCACATCTCCAGGTACCCTGGATATTCCTGTCCATTCGTCGAGAAATGTCTTTGTTTGTCTCTTTGGATGAGAAGTTTTGTTTGTATACCTGTATTTAAGAGAGGAGCAAGATTCTCAGATTTGATCTTCTCTATTTCTGTGACAGCCTCATTTATAGGAACTTTATTATTGCAGTTTGTGAATGACCTTATCAGATCTTGTCTTAAATGTACTTTTGTCTATTTTATCCTAAACTTTGACTGTATGTGCATATTCATGTAACGTTTCTATTTTTTTTTCAAATGTTGTTTTATCAATATTGCTGTTGGTGTTTTGTTTCTCAAGCTTGCATGTTTTGTTGACCTATCTATAAATTCTGTAATAGGGGAAAAAGAGCATGGCTCAGTTTTCACAACAAACCATGAAGAAGAGCGTCGACATGAAATCCAGGTTGGAGGAGGCCATTTTGGGTGGAGCTAATGCTAGGGCAGAAATGATGAGGCGGCGGCAAAGTGCAAATATTAGTGGTGTCAGCTTATCAGGTATTTTCATCTGTAAATGATATAAATAGTTATGTGGGGAGTTATAGCTACTCAGAGATTAGATGGTGGGTTGAGGTGTTAAATAACTGAAATACTGTTGAAAAAAGGTGGAAAACCGTTACAAACAAACAGATATTTTTTTAATTAATTTCTTTTTAATAAGATGGCATTTTTATTTTATAATTGCCCAAATTATTCAACTTTTTAATTGTCATTATACAGTAAAGAGTTTTTGGTAGTTTTGGTATGTTGCCCTTTTAGTTTATACACCATTTAATACTGAATCTTATACATTTACTATGTAAGTTATCAGGAAATTCAATATTAAATGGGAAATTCGATATTGTCCATGTTGAAGAACTAAATTTGTCACAGTCCTTTCTGCAAGTAACTGGCAAACTTTTTCATATAAAGTTTTTAAACTGAGTGGGACTCGAACCTACAATCTCAACAGTGAAAGGTAAGTGATCTTTTGACGGTGTCTTAGGTCACGGAGGAATCTTTCACTTTTTAAACAATATTACCGGTAATGTCAGAAATACAAATATACGTTATATGACTTTAAGGTGAGAGAACTCCACCATCTGGAGGGCAGAGTCCTGGGATGGGGATAATGGGCCAAATGGAAGGGAGCAGATTACGGTGGAGAAAAGACCAGGTGCAATGGAAGCACGCACATGAACAGATGGAAAGGTTAGTGTATTTACACTAGTAGTGTGACTTACAATGATCAGAGCAACAATGTGTGTCCCCAGATGTTGCCACTAGCTCCAATAGACCTGACAGTGTGTGCTTAGACACTTCACTAACTGAGTTTGGTTTGTTATTATAGCACAAAATGGTAAGACGGCATGGACTAATTTAACCCTTTACTCCATATAGACTCCTTTGGAAACCTGTAATATAGATACCTTTGGACACCTCTAATATAGAAGGTTACGAGCAATCTGAACTCTTCCTGCACTGTTTTCCACTCTCGTAACGAGCAATCTGAACACTTCCTGCACTGTTTTCAAAGGCCTTCTGTAATTGGTATCTATGGAGTAAATTGTTAATAGAAATATGCTCATAAATTGTCTCTTTTTTTTTTTCACATTTCTTTTAAGATACTTATAAACTTCAGGTATATAATTTGGATGAATATATATTTCCAAATTTTATGTATTTATGACATTTAAGCAGAGTAAATTGGGTGTTTGAATGCTGTTTGGGGGAGGAGAAAGACCTAATTGTGACATTCCTGATAACGTTACGGGGGAAGTTTGATATAAAATAGTACTAATGACAACAAATCCCAGAGTTCATGCATTGGGTCACAGGTCAGTGTGTAAGCGCCACCTAGTGGTAACACAATGATCAGAGCAATTATTATGTTATGATCCGGCTTGACTGACGCTGAATAGAACATCTAATTATCCAAATAGAGTGAGTGACCAGACCTTGCTTGTATCTAATGAGGTGGCATTGACTGTACCTAACATTCATATGTACCCCACACTCTTTAAGTTGCTGTGACTTTATCCTAACAGGTTCTACTGAAGTGACTGGAAATGAGAAGTATTAATTGAATGACCATGACTGGAACAAACAGATACTAATTGAGTGACTGGCAGAAAGTTGAATTAATGATTGGGCCAAATTGAAAGTAAAAATGATTTTGACTTCACTTTACAGATATTAATTGAGTGACTGAGATTTGACTTAACATATTTTAAGTAGATATTGAGTGATTTGACCTAGTTGATACTAACTGAGAGTCTTAGCCTAACAGATACTCATTCACTGACAGACTGCAATGAACAGATAATAATTAAATGACCGACTGGAAATTGAAAGAATGACTGGACTAAACAGATTGTAAAAAAGATTTTGATTTGACTTTACAGATATGAGTGATTGAGAATAGACATGTTTTAAGTAGATATTGAGTGATTTGACCTAATAGATACTAATTAAATGACTGTGACCAAAAAAATTATACTTATTGAATGATTTCAATTTCTAATTGCTCACAATTGCCACAAACATTGTCCACAATATAATACATTATTTTGTATAAATATGTACTGAAGTGAAGTTTAAGGACTTGGTGTTTGAACCAAGAATGTTTCAAGGACCCATATAACTGCCCAGTCTGTAAACTACCTTTTGAACTTTGACACTATGATTTGTGAATTTATACAGTATATATAGTTTAATGTCTTATTACAAGAATGTGTGATATTTTATATTTATTATGGGTTTTGCAGTATTAAGCCCCGTGATATTGAAGCAGATGCCCATGTTGAAGGTAACCTAGCAGCAGAGGTCAGCATGGTTGCCTTGGATACACTGGAACTTGTCATACAGGTAGGTAATCTTATCTTGACATTGGTAATTGACATTGACAGGACATACGGCAATTTTCTCTTCACATTTACTCTTCAAATCAATTTTAATAGCTACAAACATGCAATCATATAGAATTGTTAATTTCCAAGAGAACTCAATATTTAATCAGATTAATAAAAAATATGTGTAATATTTTCAAAACTGTGAAGGAATTTTTTTTCAAAACTGAAGAATTCCTTTTAAAGTTTCGGGTTTTGGAGTAAATATATACATAGAAATGTCATCTCTTGTTAGCTCTCTGCATGATGGTAGTGTTTGTTAGTTTTTGACTTCCTTCCATTAATTATTTTTCATTTACGCAGGTGAGTTTATCTACTTATTGAGCATTATGCTATGAACACTTCACATTTCAATAAAAGGAATGACAATTTTGCTATAAATTTAAGCCCATTACAAAAAAAAAATCATGCCTGCCATGGTTAGCTCAGTTAGTAGCGTGTCTGACTATCAATCCAGGGGTCATGACTAGGAATCCCCATTCGGTCACAATATCTGTAATGATTGATAAACGACATTGCACTTCATTGTCAGTTGTCTCTCACCGCAGAATGTTACTTCCTAGGATGGGTGTGCTGGAGTACTAATTGACCTTCTAGGATTCCAGGAAACAGAGGCTAGTTTAACTGTGTCGTTAGGAGTGGTAAGGTTAGGCCGCAGTGGCATAAAATGATGTTAAATATTCATACAAACAAATTTAAGAATATTCAAAAATACTTCATAAATCTATTATTTGTGTGAACTAAATTAAGACCATGTATTTTTTTTTTTTTCAGATTGCCCAGTCCTCTGATCTAATGCAGCCATTGTTGAGCAGTGCATTACGAGTGCTTCTGCACTGTCTGGGCCTAAATCAGAGTACACTTGTCCTTCAGAACATGTTTGCTACACAGAGATCACTGGTAACCAAGGTAACGCTGCAACTTGATATTTAGTTTAGTTTACAGCTTATCATGTACTTAAGTCTACTTAAGTCCAAAAAAAGAAATGTAGGAATATTTCGAGAAAATAACAGTTTATCAAGGGGTGAATGCGAAAAAAGTCTAAGTGCTTCTTTATCAATGAGCATTTAATAGACCTTTTTCACTTTCACCCCCTCAGTTACTGCTATTGATAACTGTTTAAAATAAGAAAATACTATGTAAATATGGCATACTCATTATTATTTATTATTGATCTGTGAATTATTAATCAAATATGAAGTTTTAAAACTCTCAGACTTGAAGTATCCTGTTCTCTAGCTTAATTGTGTTGGCAAGCTCTTCATTGTCGTGTATGTCATCATCATCCATAAATTCTTTTTTTTTCTTATTAAAAATTTGTTTTTAGTATGCAACTTGTCCTACAAGACAAGTGACTTGCTAAATGCACTCGTCCTGTTACCATATTCACTTGTCCTATAAACAGTTATGAAATAATCAACAAATCACTATTTGTGTGATAACAAACTTGTTCTTAGAATCATTATGATATCTTCTTTCAAAATTGAAAGCCGGGTCCGATTAGCTCAGTCGGTTACGCGTCTGACTATTAATCCAGTGATCTTGAGTTCGAATCTCCCGCCCTGCAACAGTCTCCGTGATGATTGATATACAACATTGTGTCTCATTATTATTCGTCTCTCACCACTGATTCAAGTGGGAAAGTTATCAGTTACTTGCGGAGACGGGGCATGCTCGAGTACTTGTTAATCCCAGGAAACAGTGGTTAGGTTAACTGATCGTCTGTTAGCCCTCGATGGCATAAAGATGACGCTAAATATTCAATCAATCAATCAATCAAAATTGAAAAGAATGCATTTGAAGAATAATACGTTAAAATTAATTATAAATACATTTTTGTTTGTATTCTTGATGTACGTTATTGAAAAAAATAATTATATTTCGCAAATTTTGTGGAGTAATATATTATTGAGGTGCCAGATTTTCTTAGTATTATCGGATGTTGGAAAATTTAGCTTATTTCATATGCACCCTCTAACTGCTCAAGAGAAAGTAGTTCTTGATTTTTTATGTATCTGTCTGATGAAAATAACTTTTCGATGTAACAAAAATAAACTAATGACATGAAAACGTGTTTGAGTCTTTACTTTTGATATTTGATGTCTGCATATGATTGCTATTTACTACAAAGGCTGAAATGTAGGAGTGTCCATACTACTAAGCATATCGCATATAAACAATGAAAATAGTTCTATTGTAGGAATGTCCATACTCATTAGCATATCACATATCAATAATGAAAATAGTCCCTGATTACCAGCTTTCTTCCTGTCGTCAATCATGGTTGATTTCGAATTGATGTTACATACAGAAATGTTAAAGTTCTGTAATATACTGTAATGGCCCTACGTTGCATAGATTCCGATCAGTCCATAAAAGTATCAAATAAAGTCGAGGAGTATCTCCTTTTTCGTCAAACTAATTTTAATCGTGTATTATTGAGAGCATTTTACAAGTAAACAAAACCATCTAATCGTAAAGGGTTTTCTCAGCATCTAATTTCAACAAATATAGGATAAAATCACCACTTGAAATGGTTTATTTTGTAAATAAATTGCAGAATTTGTTTGAAGCAAAAAATACAAAAATATCGGAGGTCACTGACCTTGAGAAACAAGGTCTAAAAGTCGGCACCTTCAAAAGTTGGTTCTAAACAGTTTCTGTTGTCCTGTTTATAACAGATGTTTTAAGACTTAAATATTAATGTCTTCTTATATGAAATTTATATTTATTTCGAAATACACAGATAACCGATGAAAATATTCTTCATTACACAATCAAACGTTAAAAATACAAACTTATCAATTGTGTTAACTTTGAAATAGGACAAGTTGTCCATTGAAAAAACTTGTTTACTATATTTTTATGACAACAATATTTTAACATAAAATATAAAAACATACTTGCAATGCACTATGTATGCATCTTTGGATACCCCGGGTGTCAATTTTATACATCATGATGGATGGAAAGCAACCCAGTTGATACCTGGGGGTATCAAACGATGCATTAATGAACACAAAACTTAAACTTTTTCAACACAAGTTGGCATACCAATCCTGCCTTGCACCCATTTTTGTTACATGTGTTTCTAAGAGTAACACTAAAAATGTATCTGTGTTTTTATTTGAATTAGCTACGATTTTTAGTATTTCCCCCTGTGGCGAGCGTATTACTATCAATCTTTGGTACATAAGATTGAATTCCATCCGGCCAAAGTCTTTGTGATGATTGATATATGACATTATGTCTCACTTTCACGTCTCTCACCACTGATTCTAGTGGGAACATTATCAGTTACTTGCTGAAATCGGTGTACTCTAGTAGTGGTTAACCTTCCAAGATCCCATGAAAAGAGAAGTTAGGCTAACTGACCATTTTTTAGCCCTAGATGGCATAGCAATGACTATTCAAACATTCAAACAAATGGTGCCTCTCGGGACCTAAGTCCTTTGATTAATCTTTTGTGTCTTTTAAAGTTATTATTAATTTAAAAAAAACACTTTCACTGCAAATTTTTAGTGAACCCTAAAATGTCCCATTATTGCAAGAATCACTTGCTCCGAAAAGTGCTGACTTTATTTTAAGGAGGAAATGGTTTTGTATATGCAAATAAACCATTTTAACTGTGTTTTCATTTGTTTATTCTTTGATGTTTTCTTGTAAGATATCGAGACAAACTTTTTTCCCAAATTTTTGTTTTATTTACTTGTGAAATGTCCTTGATAAACTGACAGTGTGAGCCCTGTAAATGATACAGGATACCAACATATAGCAGTTACGAGCTACAATTTTCAGTTTCCAGTTTCGTTTTCAACATAGTCGCTTGCGATTCTGAACAATTATTCTACCCTTGAATTGTGAAGGTCGCGACGAATAATGTGTAAATCTTTTCTCACTGTGCCCTATTTCCACTCGTAAATACGATAGCACGAGTGGAATTTTTATTCACTGTGTTATCTGAAATCACTGGACATATTTGATTGATATTTTATAGTGCCTTTTTGTCACTGCCCACAATCACTTTGACTACTGTTACAAAAAACAGAAAAAAAATAAACGAATTTCAGACATCTCCTTCAAAAAAATCTTTATCAATGTAACTTATATTACCGGTATGTGCATTTTTATCTACTTAATAGTGCCAAAAAATATCCAAGATGGCTACCTCAAGGAAGCAGTTTACATTGAGTCGCATAGAAAAAATCTTGCAGTTGCAGGGTTTGCAAAAGAATGAGATTTTGATTCCGAGTCTGAATTTTAAATTAGTTAATTTAAATTATTTTTATTTAGTTCCTGGATCTGCTGTTTGAAGAAGAGACAGAGCAATGTGCAGATTTGTGTCTACGACTTCTTCGCCATTGTAGTTCCTGCGTTGGCAGCACACGGGCCCAGTCTAGCGCCTCACTGTACATGCTCATGAGACAAAACTTTGAATTGGGAAATGTAAGTAGCGTACAGTCAAACCTGTTTTAAGTAGCCAGTCAAGGGAAGGAGCAAAAGTGACATTTTAAGACAATTTGTTGCTTAATACAGGTTAATTTGTTTAGCAATGGGAAATAGCAAATGTGTCTGCTTAAGACAAGTGGCTGCTTAATAGCGGTGACCGCTTGCACATGTTTGACTTTAGTCACATTTGACTGATGTCATTTCCTTCTCATTACTGTTGATTCTCTTATGTTATTTTTATTCTCTCGCTATTCAAAGAACGGTAAACTTGTATAATAACTTACCTATAATCATCTGTCCGTTTGGTCATCGAGATTAAAAAAAATCAAATCATTAACTTCTGAAGGGCTCATGTATTTAATTAATATTTCGTGTACGAGGGGGGATCAGAAAGTTTGTAGACTTTTGCCATAACTTATTTATGTCAATTATACAATGCACAATAGTGTAATTGTATTTGAAATAAATGTATATGGGACATATTTTGAAAATTTTAGTATGATACGTCAACTATTAAGAAAATAAGGCACTTTTCAAAGCATAGTAGTTAGATATGTCGGGGCAAAATGATGATGTTGCATTCAGCAAAAAACGACGTCAATATTTTAAACAGGTGCTTTTGTATCAAATTTACTGAGTCACTTCTTCTTAAAATACTCTCCTCCATGGTCTGTACGTTTTTGCCACCATTTAAACCATTCAGTGACCATGTTAACAAAATCAGAAGATGGTAAACTGGACACAAAATTCTGTAAAACATGCTTTGATTCTAATATGTCTTCAAATCGACTTCCCATTTGCTCTTTTTAATGACTAATTCCTGGCCATCTTTAAAACATTATTTTTTTTTACATTTAAACACTAGAGACCTTGAAACATAAGATTCACCGTATATACTTTTGTTTCTCTCTATGAGCAGGTGTATTACCTAACATGGAGCAGAACTTTACGGAAAGGCCGTATTTTGCGTGCTTATCCATTTTCAATAGCCCCGACGTCATTTTGTTTCAAACAAAATGGCATACCGTAACATCATTATATTGGCGTCATTTTGAGATGCGCATAATTGGTGTCATTTTTTTAAAGGATGTAAACAAGCATACAATACAGCACAAATTGATGTTTTTTATTTAAAAATAAAACGCGTTTTGGCAACGCTTGTTTGAATAGTAGCGGTAGAAAAAAAGCATATATGGGCAAATACAGTATGACAAATGATCCTTTTGAAAATATGTTGTTATTAGCATGTTCTTCAAGGAGGTGTTTTTTTGTGAAATTTATACTACTTCCCTTTATTTATTTTCTTTTATTTATTTATTAACTTGCCAGGACGAATTCCAAGGAGAGCTATTGCCATGACCCTGGTGTCAGCACCTTCGTTGTCATCGTCTGTTGACACCAAGGTTAATCTTTTGTGTTTAAGTTTAAGATATCTATACAACCACTCATTGGATGTGAATGAAACTTTGCATGTGTGTTCACCATCATCAATGGAACACACAGAGACAAGAACCATAACTCTGGATTGCATTTTGGCACAGTTAAGGCCCTTTTTGGACTTAGACACCCAGGGGCAAGCTTGTTGTCTTCCAACATCTCATGTTTACATGTATTTATTCTTTAGACAAAATTTGGTGGGGGAGGGGGCGGGGGTCATTTATACGGATGAATAAAGTATGATAGCAAAGATTCTTTTGGAAATCCTGCAAAATATGTTGTATTAGTGAATTCTGCAAGAAGGTGTGTGTTTTTTTGTGAAATTAATAATACTTCCCTTTATTTGATACAATTTACATAGTATATGTTTTAATTAAAATAAAAATCATATGCACATTTGGTTCTAGATAAACTTGTGTAGGCAAGAGTAGTTTTGAAAGTATATAAAACATATATGGTAATTTTCGTTATAATTAAAAACTTATGACCCTAAGATCTAAATATAAATGATTGTTTTGTGGTATTATTTATTGCCATTACACCATTTTTGGTGTAACTGGAAAATTAAAAAAAAATTTTTTGACTGTTTGTAATGGACACTTTTTTGTCATTACTATTAGTGTTTACTATGTTATATATTAAAAATATCTCTCAGTTTTAATTCTTTGTTGGGATAGGAGACTAATTTCTCAAACTATGCTATTGTCAGTACCAACTCTTTGTGATTTTGATTTGTGCATCTAACTATACTGCTGTTAAAAGGAAACTATTTGAGATATCTGAATTAATCTTTCCAGGTCTGTTGTTCATATATTTTTGTTTCAGAATATACAAAATTAAATTTTTTATGTTACATTTGTTAATTTTCTGACATATAAAAAATAAGCACAGATACGTGTGTGTATAAGATACATCAAACGAGGTATAATACAGCTTTTTTATTTCTTCAAAACACTATTTTAAACATAAAACTGGCAGTTGCTTAGACAAGAACAAACATTTCCAACTCAAATTTGGAGTCAGATTGTTTTTATTTATTTAGTTTAAACAGTATTTTATTCATCAATGATTGTTTTGAAAATTCTGCAATTTTTTTTTGTTATAAGCAAGTTCTTCATGGAGGTGTGTTTTTTGTGAAATTTTTATTACTTCCCTTTATTTCTTTTCTTTATTTATTTTTTCTTTAGATCAAATTTTGTTTTGTGGGGTGGGGGTGGATGGCAAGTTGCTAGGGAGTGGGGGAGGGTTGAATATAGGGATGAATACAGTAGGATAGCAATGATTTTGTTGGATATTCTGCAAAAATGTTATTAGTGAAATCTGCTATTTTTTAAATTAATATTACCTCCCTTTATTTGGTGGAATTTACATAATTACAATTTTATGGCAAGTACATATATCAATTAAAATAAAAATACATATACACATTTAATTATAGATAAATATATGTAAGCAAGAGTAGATTTGACAGTATATAAAACATAGATATGGTAATTTTAGTAATAATTAAAATCTTATAACCCTAAGATATTAATTTAAATTATTGTTTTGTTGCATCTAGCAACATTTTCGGAACCCGAAAATTCAAATTAATTTTGGCTGTCTGTAATGGACACATGTATGTAAAGTCGTCAATTGTTACACATTAAATATCACAGTGGATATACCAAAATTGTACAAAAAGTACAAATGTGATATTTCATACTTTTTTCAGGTAAATATACATTTTACCAAACAGAGTATAGTTTTATAAAAGTAATTACATACAGAAAGGTAAAATAACAATATTTCAGTTTTACATGTCAATTATCAGGAAAAGGCATTAAACACATATAGAAGTATAAATCAACTGATATGTGACAATGCAACACTGACTACGAAAATAAGATACAAAAAACATTTCAGGCACTATTTATATCATTATAAATTTATGCATTCTGAGACAGGCTACATGCAAGAAAGCAGGATAGGGAGTTTCAGTATTTCAAAATGTAAAATATATGTTGAAACATTCTAAAATCAATCATTAAATATTCTTAAATAATATGCAAATACATTTTATTCATCAACAGAATCAACTTCAAAAAATCCTTGATGAGTATCGAATACCGTATCAATCAATGACGAAAACCGTACCGTCCATTTTTCAACGTCGAAAACCATATCATGGGAAATATAGATTCCATTTTATTGAAACTATTGCATTGTTAATCAATTGTTTTATTCAAAATACAATAAAAACACTTTTAAACATTTAATTTTGGATTTTTTTAAAAAATCAATAACATTTATTTGATGAAAACGCAGTTTTTGCAATTCTGCTTGTGTTAGGTGTTTAAAAATATAATAACAACAAACAGACAACATAAAAACTGTACCTATATAATGCATAGACATTATATTTATGTATATTAAATTTTTGCTACTAATATCCTGTATTTTCATATTTATTTCTCGAAAATATTATACCTTCAAAGTAACTTACCCTTCTAAAATTCGTCTGTCTAAGACAGTACCTCTCGGACGATACCGTATAACTCGGTCGAAAAACCTGAGAGTGAGTAACGTCTCGGTCGATAATATAAATCTCAGTTTTAATATATCCACTGTGAAAAGTATGACTCTTTGTTGTGGTGGGAGGCTAAATATGCTATTGTCAGTGCCAAATATACCTATTATAATTTGTGGGAGAGGGTCATTTATATGGATGAATACAGTATGATAGCAATGATCCATTTGAAAAAATCTGCAAAATATATTGTTATAAGTGAATTCTGTAATTTTGTGAAATTAATATTACCTCCCTTTATTTGGTGGAATTTACATAATTGTCATTTTATAGCAAGTTTATGTATTAATTAAAATAAAAATACATATACACATTTAATTATAGATAAACTTGTGTAGGAAAGAGTAGTTTAGGAAGTATTTAAAACAAAGATATGGTAATTTTCGTAATACTTAAAAACTTATGACCCTAAGAGATTGTTTTGTATTAATCACATCTATGGAAATTACAAATTAAATTATGGCTGTCTGTAATGGACAAATGTTTGTAAATGTGTCAATTGTTACATATACTTACCCACACTTCCAACACTGCACTTGGAAAAAAATGAATGAAAAGAGTTTTACAGGGTACCAACACATTACAGGTTATTCAAATTAACATACAGATTAAAAAAAAAACATCAACAAATGAATATACAGAATGAACCTAGAACCTTGGCCGAGTGGTCTAAGGCACCGTCTCAAGATCACTTACCTTTCACTGCTAAGGTCATAGGTTCAAGTCCTGCTCACTCCAAAAACTTTATGTGAGAAAGTTTGCCAGTTTCTTGTGGAAGGACGGTGGTTCTACTCAGTCTGACTCAGTCTGTGGTCTCCGTCCACCATCAAATCTGGATATACGATATGCATGTATAATCTGAAATGTATTGAAAATGGCGTTAAACCATATTCTTAAAAAAATGTTATTCATTGGGTAGATAGGCAATAAAATTGCTCAAAGATCAGAAATGTCTTAAGCTTTATATGACATAATAAACAATCCTGTGGATTTAACTATTTTACAATTTCCCATATCCTTATATTAGTAAATTTGTTGAAATAGCCAGTTTTCCCTCAGGCTGTTCAGGCCTTTGATTAATTTTTGTTACGATGAAAATAGCCCAAATTACTAAATTCTCGCTGACTTTTTTTTCAGAATTTCTCACGGGTGAAGATGCAGGTGACAATGTCTCTAAGTTCATTAGTCGGCCAGAACCAGGATTTCAATGAGGAATATCTCCGCAAGTCACTTAAGACGATCCTTACATACGCCGAGGCAGATATGGAGCTACAAGAAACAACTTTTCCTGATCAGGTATAGATTGGTTAAAATGCTTCTGAAAACTGTCTGTGTTTTGGGTCAAGGCAAGGATTTATATAGAAGGATAGGAAACTTGCATCTCCTGACTAAATGCTAATAAAATAGCACACACATGATTAATTATTTGGCAAATTAATCATTCAGAATTCACAAGCAACTGCTTTTAATTGCTAGATTATCATCCAATTTTTTCTTAAAAATGGGGAGGGTGTGAAGATATTATTTTTTATTTTTATTTATGAAATTTTTGATGTTTTTTTAGCTCACCTGAGCCAAAGGCTAACAGGTGAGCTTTTGTGATCGCCTGTCGTCTGTCGTCTGTCGTTAACTTTAAGCTTCTAACAACTTCTCCTCTGAAACCACTTGGCCAATTTTGATATAACTTCACAGAAATGTTCCTTGGGTGACCCTCTACCAAGTTTGTTCAAGCCATCTGGCCACAAGGGGGCGGGGCAAGTTTAATTAGTTAAAATTTAAAAAATCTTCTTGTCAGAAACTACTGGCTCGATTTTAAAAAAAATTCACAGAAATGTTCCTTGGAGGATCTTTCACCAAGTTTGTTCAAACCGTAGTGATTTGTCAAAAAACATGGCGTCTAGGGGGTGGGGTTAGTTTACTACATAAGCTAAAGTAAAAACTTAAAAAATCTTCTTGTCAGAAAGCACTAGATCAATTTTAAAACAATTTCACAGAAATGTTCCTTGGATGACCCTTTACCAAGTTTGTTCAAGCCGTTGTGATTTGTTAAAAAACATGACCGCCACAGTGAGGTGCTAGTTTACTACAATTATAGGCAGCTATAGTAAAAACTTCAAAAGCCTTCTTGTCAGAATCTACTGACCTGATTTCGATGTAATTTCACTGACATTTACCATGGGTGAAGCTCTACCAAGTTTGAACTCTTCTACGTATCTGTTACATCTTCAACAAATCAAAATTCTAACTACTTGCCCATCTCGTTTTTCTGGAATTTTAAGTGTACATGTATTATATAATCTACTTAAGTTGGGTGACTCAAGGTCAGTCAGGTGAGTGATATAGGGACATCTTGGCCCTCTTGTTTGTTTATTTATTTGATTTTTTATGAAAATAAAAAGGGTCGGCACAGCATGAAAATACGGGGGTGGGCCGGTGATTATCTAGTAATTAATTTATTATGGCCTAATCTTAAATGTTTTAATATGTTTTGATCACGCAAAATGAGCTTGAATTATAGAAGTAAAATTTCTGACAATTTTTTTGTAAGCTGCAGTACACACATTTTGTAATCAAAACTACTTCAACAATTTTAAACACAAATTGTTTGGAATTTTTATTTGTGTTTCTATGATAATGGGAAGTTCAGTTAATTGAAAACGAGATATTGCAAGATTTTGCAAGTGTTTACAAAATCTCAATTAATGCCTTTCCTTCTCTATTTAATTCCTTGGTCATGGCCACTATTGAAATAAAATTTAATGTTTATTTGCACCTTCTCGATTCTAGTTTTCAAATTTGGTTAGGTAGTTGGGTGAGAAATTCCAGTATCAAATAATATTTTCGTTAAAAAAAACTGATTTACTAACAGAGACTGGCAGGCTCTTTTGAACATTAATGCAACATACACAACTGAAATTCTGGGTGATACCTTTAGTACTTCTTTATTAACTCTTTTACCTGCAAGTTTTGAAAACTACAGGTTAATTAGCTTAACCATGAGGGTCAAATATGACCCAAAATCACCTTATCTGAGCAGCTTATCTAAGATCATTCCCCACCAATGAAACCGCTTGCCCTACACACACAGTGACATAACCTGTAATCTGTAATGTGTTCAAAATGGTACTGAGCCCTGTTCAAAGAAATACTTTTTAGCTCCCTGCGACGAATGTCCAGGAGAGTTATTGCCATGACCCTTGGCCGCAGCGGCAGCGTCTGTAGACACTCGGGTTAAACTTCTGCATTTAGTTTTGCATTTTGCCTCCAATAGGTGAGCTTTGTTGTCTTCTGACAACTCTTGTTTTGTGTTGTACAATTGCTTACAAGCTGGTTATGGCTGGGCCCAGTTTAGCTCAGTTGGTAGTGTGTCTGACTCATTCCAGGGATCGTGTGTTCAACCACAGTCTCTATGATGATTGATATACAACATTAGGTCTCATTATCATTTGTCTCGCCACTCATTCAAGTGGGAAAGTTATCAGTTACTTGCACCAGGAACAATTGCTATCTGAGACAGGTGTAGATTGCTACGACTGATTATGTTGTAGTGATTTAGATCTAAGGGCTTAAATTTCTTAACTTTTGAGTCAAACTCAAAGTCTGAAATTTATTCATTTGTATAAAAACATTTTCTTGCAAAACCAATTAATTTTGATATTACATTATCAGAAAATATCTAAAATAAATAAATTTTGTAACCAAACTTTTGCTATTAAACAGTATTTCAAAATCAGCATTTGAGTCATGCTTGAGGTTGTGGGGTCAGTCCCCTGCCTCTCATTGAACAACATTCAGTACTAACCAGGAAGCGGACTCAAAAGCGATTCATATAAGCTCTATGCTTTCATCACAATCGAGCTAAAATAAATAAATATAAACTAAACTCAAAAGTTTTTATGAATTAAGCTCAGTTGTCTCCCTTGTACAAAATATTTTTCTTTGATTATCAGGTGAAGGACCTCGTATTCAACCTACACATGATCTTGTCTGACACGGTCAAGATGAAGGAGTTTCAGGAGGACCCTGAGATGTTGCTTGACCTCATGTATAGGATCGCCAAGGGTTACCAGACATCACCTGACCTCAGGTTGACATGGTTACAGAATATGGCAACCAAACATAGTGAGGTAAGTTGAAATGAGAGCTTTTTCTTGTTTGCTTGCCTTTTTCCTGTTAAACATTGTGAGGTCATAAAAATCTTATATTGGTTCGAGGTAAGGATGATAAATTCATGCATATTGGACAAGAATTTCCGCAAATATTTACCGGGAATGGATTATTCATCCTACACCTTCCACGCATATCCTCCTAGCCCTGTGACATAATGGCATTATCCTTGCGCTACTGTAAAATAAATAGACCAGAATTAAAATCTTTCCTGGAGTTTTAGTGCAGATGGAAATTTCTGTCCCTCAGAATAACAGGAAACTTTCCGACCGGAATTTTCTATGTGTCTCAAGTCCATGAACGATACTTATAATCGATCCCTGGGGATAACTGTTTTGGCAGGAATGTGGCTCTATGAGTTACTGCAAAAAAAAATTATCCAAAGAGACAGAATGTTCAATTCAAACCAAACAAGCCTTGATTTAATCTTCTTTATAGCATTTAATTTAATTTAAACTAACCTTATATTTTTACCACAATCACTTTCAAGATGCCAGATTAAACAAATTACATCAGATATGTTTATACGTCATGTCAAGGATGGTTTCAATGTCACGGCACAAAATTTTTATTTAGACTCTAGAGTGAAATAGAAATATGTAGCCCCTGTGCAAATCCAGATACATGTACATGTGTTCTATGCAAGAAAAGTGCCTCCTCAACATGCTGGCTCTGATAAACTTTCTTGCTTGTCTATTGTCAATTGAACCAAGAGAGGTAAGCTTCTGTTAAAGATATGTACCGACTTCCACCATACTGGCTCTGATGAAAAAAAAAGTTGAATATAAGAAATGTTGCTGATTTTGTAAACAATGAGGGGATTGTTCCAGGTCTTTATGTCTGACATTTGTAAGGTTGATCTTACTTGATGAGGTTTTTTTAGCCACTTGTGTCATATATTTTCAATATACATTTGATGATACAGAAAAAGATATTTCACTTAAGCAAGCAATTATTCTTTGTATAATTACAGAGGAGTAATCACGCTGAGGCAGCCCAGTGTATTGTCCATGCCGCAGGTTTGATAGCCGAGTATCTGAACATGCTGGAAGATAAGACGTACCTGCCAGTAGGCTGTGTCGACTTCCAGGTAAGTAGTCAGTAATAAGTGTATCGTGGTACATGTATGACACAATGTTAATAATTATTTAAAACTTTTCGAGAATTTTTAAAGCAAGGTGGTTACGTAGTGGATGGGGTTTGCCGGTAATCACAGGCTCGACACTATGAACTGTAATTTAAAACACCCAGCACTTGTTCTTCCAAAAACAACAACTTATTATTTGAATTCAATCATATGCTTGAAATAAGACCAAATTATTTATACTTAAAAGAATACACTTCAAACTAAATTATTTAAATGGCAGTCTCATAGAATTATATCATTATGAACGCTCCGTGGGATCTAACGGCAACCATAAAACATCACGTTCAGATGACCTGTCTATCAGCTTATCAGAGACTTGCTTTCAAGGTTTTGAAAACGAAAGTAGAAGTCTATTTTAACTGAAGAAAAATCTATATTTAGCAGAGATTCAAGGTATATGTTCCATAATGGCTGCGCCCATGTTTTTTTGATACTTGTAAATGATTTTCACAAGATTTAGAAATCAGGGACGAAACCAGAACTTTTTTTATTTATACACCAACATGCAAAGATAACATTGGCTGAATCCACACCCACATTGAAGGTTATGCAGAGCAGCTGTTGAAACGAGTATTCCCATTGGTTAAAATAATTAAAGCTAAAAATAGTGTGTTGGAAAGAAAAATTTGAATTGGTCTTCATCAGATCGATCACTGATTTCAGTCAGATTGTTTAAATGATACAATCGAATTATAGATACATACATGTACATGTGTACATATATGTTTGCATGTAAAAATGTCTTTGCTACATGTAAGTGTCATTTATAACTAAATCACATGATTTTAGAATATCTTTTTTTCAAATACATTAGATATCTTGAATTTCAAAACTAATTTCAAAAGTAATTTTACAAATTGGTGATAAAAAAAACTCTTTGTAAAAACCACTGAACTGAAATAGAAAGCTTATCACACGACTTCCAAATGAATGTTTATGGACAAACATTTGTGAACTTATATTGTGTTTTTACAAACAAAGTGGAAATAAATTTTAGAGATTTTGTTTATCGTATGACTTTCTCAATAATCTGTTCAAACAGTGTTGGCATATTTCAAAAGAATAAAAATGTATAATAAATATTTTAACTATATTTATCTATAGAAAATCACTCCAAATGTCCTAGAGGAGAGTGCGGTTTCGGACGACATTGTATCGCCAGATGAGGAGGGTATATGCACTGGCATGTATTTCACAGAAAATGGCCTCGTGGGCCTGTTGGAATCTGCGGCCAGCTGCTTCAACATGGTAATTGTTGGTTTAGGCCATCTGTAAATAATTTAGTATTTTGCTTACATTGAATTTTAAAAAAAATGGTATCAACGCAATTGTGCAAATATTAGCTTTGTTTGCACATAACATAAATAGGTGAAGGATATATCAAGGAAAGAGTAGAACTATGACTGGTTGAGTATAGCATTGTTACAAAAGTGACCAACTTTTGGCCTTGAATTTTCATACTTGCAGAAGAAAAACTGGGTCACTGTCATTTAATGTGTTTTAAAATATATTGAATTGATTTAGAGTACTGCTGTATTATCACCATCTAAACGGTTAGGGATATCAAACTAAAACTGATTGGTTAGCTGAAAGTACAAAACAAATTTGTACATCATTTTGCTATTTATATCTGTTTATTTGTTGTACCGGTAGACTATTGAGATGTTTTTAAAGGTTTTTCAAACATTGTGTCAAGTATTTTGTAACATGTTTCATTTTAGAATGGTTTGTTTGAAGCAACGAGTATTTTCATGTAATATTTCAGGGTGGTATGTATGAAGCTTTGAGTCAAGTATACAAGATACTCATACCAATTCATGAAGCAAACAGGGACTACAAGAAAATGTCCCACATCCACGGCAAACTACAGGAGTCCTTCAACCAGATCATTAAACAGGTATGAAAAACAAATAAACAGCTAAGGTAGGCTAACTTAGATACCGAGATTAAATACAATACAGGAGGCATTCAGTAATAATATTTAAAAAAGAAACGCATATAAACCACCATACCTTGATGGTAAGCTACAGAGGTTCTATTTAGGTTGAGCAAATAAAGTAAAAATTGGAGCAGGTGGTTAAGTGGGAGAAAACTCGGTCCTATCTTCCCCTGCGTCTATGTGTGATGTCCTTGAGCAATGCACCTTTTCTGCTTAGTACTTGTTCTACCCAGGAAGACTTCGAGCATGATTTGTATAAGTTGTAATAACTTGTTTTGCAATCAAAGTAAAATAACTAAGTTTAAACTAAATAAAGTGGAAGCCTTCGGGTCATGCCAAAAGTTATTTCCTTTATGGGTAATCTTGAACATGAAAATCTTGGAAGTTGTTGTATCATTGATATTTGGTTCAAAACATTTAGAGAACCAATTATTGTTCTTATGAGGTGAGTTTCCTTATATTTAGGGTTTTTCCAATTGATCAATTAATTATCAAATTGAAATCAGAAACCGGATTTTTTTGTTGTCTATGAATTATACTTATTACTGTGGACGAGTAAAAAGGGAAAAAATTAGGAATCAGGATCCTGAGACCATTTCAGGTCATTATATATAGAAAACCTATTATAAATTAATCATGATTTAAATTGTTAACCAATTGTCTGAAATGTCCGATAAATCAATTAAAAGTTTCAGCTCTGTATCCCAACACTTCTTAGAATTTTAATGACATGACTCATTGAGAAACTGTGAATTCATTATACAAATAGGCTCATGTACTTGCATTGTTTCGTATTTTATTTTTTGTCATTTGTTCATTCTTTGTGTCATCAGGAGGGCAAGCGCATGTTTGGCACTTATTTCCGTGTGGGATTTTATGGGCACAAGTTTGGAGATCTGGATGGTGAAGAATTTGTGTACAAGGAGCCGCCCATTACAAAACTGCCGGAGATCTCGCACAGACTAGAGGTACTTTATATATAAGCTTTAAAATCTGAATATTTCCTAACAATATAAAAAAAAATGTTTGAGTTTTAAGCTATTTTCAGTTTTTGTAATTTTGCAATTGGCACAAAACATCAGGTTCCAAACAGTGGAGAAGGGCTCTAATGACACAGTTGGTAGCGTGTTTGACTATCAATCAGGGGGTCGTGAGATTAAATACCCTACCGGCCATTATCTCTGTGATAATTGATATACAACATTATGTCTCATTGTCATTGAACTGTCACCTCTGATTTAAGCGGGAAAGTTATCAGTTACTTGCAGAGATGGGTGTGCTTGCAGGATCTCAGGAAAGAGTGTTAGGTCAATTGATCTTACGTTAGCCCATGATGGCTCAATAATGAGACTTACATGTAATAGTCAAACACATTCAAACAGTGGAGGGAAACTTAAACAGAACTGTCTAAATATTTGACAGTAGGACAGTGTTTCTTCTCAGACTTATTTTGAAGCCTAAACTATATGCTGTCTATAAACTGTATTGTTTTGAAAATGATGTTAACCCTTTACTTCATATAGATGCCTTTGGACACCTCTAGTATTGAAAGCATTAATTCACCACGTATCAGATATGGGTGAATTATGTTAATATTAACTGACAGAGTGGAAGACAGTGCAGAAAGTGTTCAGATTGCTTGTTACGAGCAATCTGAACTCTTCCTGCACTGTTTTCAATGGCCTTCTGTGATTGGTGCGGGAAAACACGTATCTATGGAATAAAGGGTTAAAGCTCAATTTTATAATCCAAATCCCTGACTTGATTTATACCGAACAGACTTAGTGAAGAAGATTAATCCATTGCCAACCTTTTCACTTGCAGACTTCTATTTTATTTAACGTACACATGTGACATGTATGTATTTAATTCTCAGATCCTAAAGATTAATGTTTATCTGTGTAAAAGGTGATTTTTTACCATTATCTACAAAGTACATACATGTGTTTTACAGAGTTTCTATGGAGACAGATTTGGTCAGGATGTGATTTCTATGATTAAAGATTCAAATACTGTAGAAAGGGAAAAGTTGGACCCTAACAAGGTGAGTGAGTGATAGACTATGTAAAGAACACTTAAGCAGTTTTCTAGTGGTAGAGCATCAGACCCAGGTTTGGACAGTTGTGGGTTTGATCCCTGATCAAAGCCATGTGTTATATCCTTGAGAACCAATAACACTTTATCTGCATATGCTTAGTACATTGTATTGGTTCTACCCAGACAATCTTGAGCATAATTTATCTAAGTTTTAAAAAATTTGTTTCACAATCAATGTGTAAAAAAATGAGTTAAAACTAATTTATTCTTGATTCAGAGAGCTAAAACCATCTGAAAAAATAAAACAATTACTAAAATAGTTAAACCTGTGTAAGCAGTCACCTCTATTAACCAGCCACTTGTCTGAAGCAGCAACATTTGTTATTTCCCATTTATATACTTTCAAAGTAAATTAACTTGCATTTAAAAACAGCCTGTCTTAAAAAGTCACTTTTTCTCCCATTGACTGGCTGTTAAAGACCGGTTTGACTAAAAAAAAACCACACATATTCATGTTTAACTTAATTTTAATCCTGTTTTATAAATACATAAAAATATGACTATTTCTGCCCAATGTTAATGGTGTATGAATATGTTACTGAAAAAGATAAATAACTATCAAACACTTGTCCCCACAATCCATATAATAAATCTTACCAAACATTTCAGTCAAATGAAATTTAAAAACAAAATGTCATGCAGTTCTTTCTTAAATGAAGAAATGCACCAAAGAATGGTTTTGGTTTACCGTAAACATATTTATCCGTTAACACACATGTACATACAAATTAGTTTAGGTATAACTAGGGATTAGACCGGAAGATAAAATCTTATAAAGTACTTTTTTCCATGTACAATGGTTTTGAAAAAGGTTATGTTTTTGCATGACAAGAGATGTTTTGATAGAATTATTGAATAAAGATTTTTGATTACATGAATTACACAACACTATGCATTTGGACACGACAATACTCTCAAATACATTATGTGTGTTTCAGGCATATATACAGATCACATACGTGGAACCATACTTTGACTCGTATGAGATGAGGGACCGAGTTACTTATTACGAGAAAAACAACAACATCAGTAAGTATAAAGTGTTGAAAAGTAATAGTGGTAAATTTTATTGTGCAATATTCAAGGATATACAAATTCTTTGTAACAATTGGACAAATTTAAATAATAATTGGTACAAATGTTTATCTTAGTAGAATGATGTGCCAAGAAGGTCTAAATGACCTTTTTAACTTTAGATTTATTGCCCCTGAATTTATGATACTTTCCAATCTATATTTACAGAGCGGTTTATGTATGCCACACCCTTCACCCTTGATGGCAGGGCCCATGGAGAGTTGCATGAACAATACAAGAGGAAAACAATACTCACTACCAACCATTTCTTCCCATATGTGAAGACTAGGCTTTCTGTCATAAACAGAGAACAGGTAAGAAATATGCTTTTATTTATACAGTATGTGGTCTTCCATGGTCAAGTAGTCTGAGAGACTGTTCAGGGGTTAAAAATAGAGTAAGTCCCATGTCTTGGACCTTTGCTTTTTGCAGTCGTAGCCTGAAATATAACTTGAGCTAAGTCCATCGGTCCTTAAAAACAGTTTTAACAAAAAATTGTGACCAAAAAGAAAATTTATTTAATACATCATCATGCAGAGACCAGAGCTGGTAAACTATCATCAGATTTTGAATTTATGTGCACAGTGCAGCTAAAAGACGATCAATTTGGGTGAAAATTATATCTGTGCCTATGGTTGTAATAGCTTCAATGATGTCAATTCAAAGGCCCTTAGGCTAACTGAACCTATCAAAAATGAAATACACAATGCAACTTTTATCAAGTTTGGACCTTTTTTAAATTTTTGCAATCCCTTAAAAACTTTTGGTTGAAAGTCTCAATCTGCCACTATTGTTAAGCCCCCAACTGTCTCAAGATCACCTACCTCTCACTGCTGAGGATGTGAGTTAAAAAGTGCAGTTCAGTCCAATTCTTTTTATGTGAAAAATTTTGCCAGTGGAAGGATGGTGGTTCTACTGCAGGATTCCTTCTGAGGTCCTCCTGTACCAGAATGTCATAAAGGACCTGTTATGTGTTTGAAATGGCAACAAACACAAATTAAAAATATACCGCATGATTGTCTAGTATGCATAATGGTAACCAAATGTGTTGGGTTAATAAAGACTGACAGTAGAAACTTCTCTGATGCTACTGATTGAAAAAATGAAAAACAAAATAAAAAAAGCCACTCTATCAAAGTATTGTAAGCGGTATTTACAGTTTTAGAATATGTATGTAAAGGTATTTGATTTATGGTTTGGCAACATGATCATTATTATTGGCAAATTCGTTATGAAATACCTTTTCACTGACTGGTGCATTTATTGCAGAAAACTGATATTTCATATACATGTATAATATGACATGTATACCACTTCAGGTGATCCTGTCACCAATTGAGGTTGCCATAGAAGACATAATGAAGAAGACAAAGGAACTGCACATAGCTCTGAGACAGGACCCGCCCGACACAAAGATGCTACAGATGGTCATGCAGGGCTGCCTGGGCACCACAGTCAACCAGGTATGTCTGTTCTTTGAATAATTAGTGTCATTTTTATGCCATCAAAGGCTAACAGACAATCAGTTAACCTAACCACTCTTTTCTAGGATTCTGGAAGGTTCTGGTTAGTACTACAGAACACTCACCACCAAAGTAATTAATAACTTTTCCACTTGGATCAGCAGTGAGACACAAAATTTAATGACAGTGAGACTCAATGTTGTATATCAATCATATTGAAGACAGTGGCCAGATGGGATTTGAGCTCACGATCCCTTGATTTATAGTCAGACGTGTTACCAGCTGAGCTAACCAGGCCTAGTTTGGTAAGAAATGAGATGAGTTTTATGTTATTCTTGTATATCTGACATTTTAACTGGAACAAGATTACCAGAATTCTTCATGGATGTAAGGTAAAGGTTAAACTCAACTGGTAGAATGACAGGTATCCTTATGATCATGTACAAGTTCAACCTCAAATTAGATATGGTCGAGATAAAATTTACACTCATACATTTGCATGTTATGATGTCAAATTATTTTCATTATCTCTTATTTGTATGCAAGAAAAACAAATCAAGATATGAGATTTTGACCCTTGGTATCACTGTTTTGATTAGGAACCCAGACAGAGCTCAAGTTCTGATAACAAATAGTGAAACCTCAGGTTGGAATATTCGTATCTCAAATTAATACCTATGAAAAATTCTTAAATTAGTATTTGAATTGGTGTCCAAAACTGTTGGTAGTGTGCAATATCTCTATGTTAAATGTTGGTATTGTGCAATATCTCTATATTAAATGTTGTCTCTATATTATATACATTAGGTAGGGCTAAAATGAAATAGTTGAAATGAAATTGCAGAATGAAATAGTTGAGATGAAATGGTTGAAATAAAATTGCAGAATGAAATAGCTGAGATAAAATGGTTGAAATGAAATTGCAGAATGAAATAGCTGAGATGAAATTGCAGAATGAAATAGCTGTGATGAAATAGTTGAAATGAAATTGCACAATGAAATAGCTGAGATGAAATTGCAGAAGGAAATAGCCGAGATGAAGTAATTGAAATGAAATTGCAAAATAGCAGAGTTGAAATGGTTGAAATGAAATTGCAGAATGAAATATCCGAGATGAAATGGTTGAAATAAAATTGCAGAATGAAATCGGAAGATAAAATGGTTTAGACGAAATTGCATTATAAAACTTTTGTTTAAGGACCTTGTGTTATGTTCTAGTATAGACTGTAGATGTTAATGAAATTGTATAATAAAATGATTATTGTTGGTTTTCCAATGAACTGATGAGTTCCCTTTGCCAGTTACTTGTGAAAGGACAGTGGCTCTACTCAAACCATTCCGAGGTCTTCCTCCACTTTTAAAACTGGATATGGCATATGTAACCTATTATATATATGTTTGCAAAAATACTGATTTCTTCTTTTTTTTTTATTTAATACTTGTACGTTAAGTCAGTGTATATTGACTAACAGTAAGGATTATCCTCAGTCAACTTGTCTGGAAAAGTCTACATGATTCGGCCCATTATTTGAAATTACTGGTAAATTATGTTTGAAAAATGTATCCTTTTTTTTTTTTTTTTTTTAAAAACATACATACTGGTAATGCAGAATATGTGCAATTTTACTGGTTCTATGATGGATGACAATATCACTTTGATTTATAACTGTACTTCTAAACATACCTTTATGATTATTTCAGGGACCTGTGGAAGTTGCCAATGTCTTCCTTAAAGATATTGTGGAGGGAAAACAGGTCGGCATGAAGCACCACAACAAACTGCGACTTTGTTTCAAAGATTTTCTTAAAAAGTAAGTTGATATGACATAAAATTTTCTTTGATTCTATATCTGGTAGAAAGAAATTATTTTCATCGGGGTACATTTCTGAGTCTCCCAGAAATCCAGATAACACGAGTATTACAGCAATTGTTCAAAAGTGTTAATAAGAAATGCAATATATTTATAAATAAACTGCTGTAAATGTTGTAAAAAGTAAAAATATTTTTAAAATGGATAAAAAGCATCTCATTATCATTGGTATGCCACATCCACCAAAATGCGACAAAATCAATATTGAAATTCGAGCGGTAAACTTGAAACGAAATGACCTTCAGATCATCGTTGGGACTCTTTCTAAAGTAAAAACATTTTTACTACGTTTATGGATCAAAATGAAATTATTATAATGACTTGTTTAATATGCCACAGTATAAGTTTTAAATTAACAAATCCTGATATTTCCCTCAAGAATTGTTGAGTAAGATTACCCACTTTATTTAAATTTGACTCTACAAAATGCCATAGTGCACATCTTACTATTAATCCAGTGGTCTTGCGTTTGAATCCCCGCCCAATTTCCATAATGATTGATATATACGACATTGTGTGTCAATGTCACTCATCTCTTGCCACTGATTCAAGTGGGAAAGTTTTCAGTTACTTAATGGAGATGGGGTGTGCTCAAGTACTGGCTAACCTACCAGGATACTAGGAAAAAAGTGGGTTAACTGATCTTCCATTAGCCCTTGATAGCATAAAAAATATGCTAAATATTCAAAGTATGCAGTACATGTATGCAGCTTTTAAACACAATATAGTCCTGGTACATGTGTTGCCCTTATAATGTCTTAAAAATAACACACAACAAACAATATGAGGATGTGTGCTGATATGTTTATATAACAGTATAATAATAAATATTTACACATTTGGCATTAGATAACTCCTTCATTGAACTAAGGACTTCTATTAAGAAGATTGCAAAATCTCGTGAAATATAAAATTGTTACTTTGCAAAATGAAATTCTCAACAAAACCAGATCATTTTCAGCAATTTGTATATCAAGTTTTTTTTTTCATTTACATAATTTATATACTGCTACTGAAAAACAACAAAATAATATGAAATATACCTCCAACTGCAACATTTTTAATTCAAGATCATTTTGCATTATAAAACATTTATGGTTACATACAATTTATATTTCATGTGTAAGAATCAGTTGCCTGTGATTTTTTTAATGATTAATATGCCAGATGATTAATCTGGCAGGTGCTATTTTATCCACAGGGGCTAGTGACAGTATATATTCTATATCCCTATATACATGTATAATAAAGTATTTAATCTACTTTATTTAGGATATAGAATATAAATTGTAACTAGCCCATGTGATTTTTCAACATTGAGTCATGAGATGCAATTTTCTTATATTTTTTTGTACAAGTCAAACTGTTTTCATGCTCAACTCAAATTTGTACTCGAACACAATTTAACATTGACCCTGCATAAAGCCTCTATCCTTATTTGTAGGTGCATTGATGCATTATATCGTAACAAATCCCTCATCACCCATGACCAGAAGGAGTATCAGAGAGAGTTGGAACGTAACTATCACTCTATCAAGGGGAAACTTAATCCAATGATATCATCTAATGCTGCCACGCTGAAACGCACAAAACATCATAGAAGGTAAGTACGTGATATCTGACCATTTTACCACCAGTGTAATCTTTTACGTAATACCAGATAGCTGACTGTTAACTTTCAGAAGTGTTACCTCCATGGTTGAGTGGTCTAAGGTACTGTCTCAAGGTCACATCTCACCACTGAGGTCATGGGTTCAAGCCTGGCTCAGTTCATTAAAGTTTATATTTGAAAGTTTTTGCCAGTTATTTGCTATTAAAGAAAATGGTTCTACTCAGATTCATTCGGAGGTGTTCTTCATTGAAAAAACGTATAAATTGCTTACCTTGTAATTTGTTGGAAATGACATTAACCCCAATTCTCTTTTAGGTGTAGACTTGTATTTTCAATATACTCGCGACTATACTGAACTAATACTTTAAGCACAATATAAAGAGTTGGTGATATAACAAGAGAATAATCTGTTGCATTATTTGTTAAGCTTATTTATAGCGTGATGGATATGTAATTCTTATAAAATATATTCTGTCAGTACACATTTTACCAATCTCACAATCTGTTACCAGTGTTACATTGTCAGAATTTAACATTGCCTGATACGGTACATGCAGATAGTTTCATTTCCGTTCTATATTGATGTAAACATACATGCGTGCAGGTCAGAAATTAAAAAAAAATTCACACACACCTTCCTTTTTGCATTGTTTGATATGTCGTAAAGCTGAGATTCTCTCTTTATACAAGATATACATGTATGGGTATAGAATGATCTATTGTTCTGTATGTATTGAAGTACATGTTGTTTTTATTTTGTATTAATAGGGACAGAGAATCCAGGAGGCACCAGCCTGTCTCCAGCACCACACAAGGATCTTCACATGTCTAATGGAACAGAAATTATTTCAGTGCAATTTGACTTAATCATAGAAATCCTTGAATTAATATGCTGCAGTGTCGTTATAACTACATGTATATACAGTCAAACCTGTCGTAAGCAGCCAGTCAAGGGAAGGTGTGCAAAAGTGCTCTTTTCAGACAGATTGTTGCTTAATACAGGTTAATTTTCTCTGAAAGCATAGAAGTTGGAAATAGCAAATATGGCTGCTTAAGACAAGTGGTTGCTCAAAAGAGGTGACGGCTTACGCGGGTTTGACTACATAAGCTACATTGGTACAAATCACTCAAGGTGACTAAACATGTGGCTGCTTCCATAGTGAAAGGCTTACATAGACATTGCTGTTGCGTGTTCTTGCGAGCTTGCAGTAAGCGGTCATTATTACGGTTTATTATATATTTATATAGACTTCGACCACCTAGATTCCTTAAAGATGTGTTTATGTTGATCTGTGTCTGTATTTACAAAGCATCTCAATTCGAATCATTATTTGTATTAACATTTTAGTCATATCAAATCTTGTGAAAAATTCTCATTTTGACATTTTTGTTTCATTTGATTTGTATTGTGAGAAAATTTAGTCACACCGATTTCCGCTATTAAGTACTTAAAAAGGTCTATAAAAAGTATTTGTTTATATTGTTGTTTTGCTCACAAGTCACAATGACTTGTAAAATAATTATTATACTTTGTACAGTTTAGTATGGGATGGCTTCAACCCACTAGACCTATTACGAGGAAATCAAATATTTTCTTCCATTCATTTTGAGCTCAAATTTCATTGTCCAATTTAGATTGTTAAGTTTAATATTTCTGGATGCTTTCAATATCTCTGTCGGTTATACACTAGCATTGTCTTTACAATATGTAATATACAATCACCATTTATAAGTTTTCTAAGTTAGAATGTACATTCAAGTTGAGATGTTTTCTGAATATGGGCCGGAAGTACAGTCATGAAGTTGTAGCTGTGATTGTATACTAGATATAAAATATTGTTGAATTTCCATATGACATTTGTTCTTGTACTGTGCCATTATCTTGATGTTATTTAATTATGTTGATTGAATGTGTCAATTGACTGAGGGCCAAACCATAAAACCTTGATCTGACTTACCAGTCTGAGTCTTATTTTATTTTCAAATAGTATCACTTTAAACACTGAGCTCAGAGCTTGGAAGTTAAATTTATTTCCATTACATCCTAGTGTTTTTCGTTATTAATAATACCATGATGGAACAGCACAAAATAGCATGCATGTACCAGTATATTCAAATAGACCTACCAAGTGTTAAGTCTGATAGGTCAGTCATCTTTTATATCATCTCCCTCCTGGGTTGCTGTCTCGATGAATCATAACATGACTTGCTCATGTTACTTCATACAAACATATGAGATATAATTATTTGTAAAAAAAGAATTTGATTGGAAAAAAAAAAAATGATTACTCCATTAATAGAACCAATCTTCCCAGAGACACATTTGGTAAACTAATTATCAAACAAAATCATAAATTAAGCAAGGTGGTAGTGTATTGGATAGAGTGTTGGCTGCTCATACCAAAGGTTGCAAGTTTGACCCCCAGCTTGACCCGATGCTTCTAAAAATACAACGCTTTGTACTGGTTCTACCCAGACAACATACTAGAAAGCGTTTCATAAAAGCTTGGAGCTTTCTTCACAATCAAGCTAAAATACATTAGTATAAACTAAACAAAATCATACAATGTGTTTCATCAGGTGCCGGGCTTTGAAGTAGTGTTTTTCTCTTTCATCCCGTCCAATTAGATTTTTTTGTTATGGGTAAAAGTTAAAATTTCAATATGGCATTTTGTTGCAATCAGATATAATAATTTATAAATTTATCATAAATTTTTACCAGCCAATCCTGTCACAGGTCGATCATTAAGTTTATACATTTTGTTAGTATTCAGAACAGAATATTAATTGGGAACAGTGTAGGCACAGAGATTCATTTATTTAAATAAAACACAAACTATCCCTTGCAGGTTTTTTGCAATATTTCACATTCAGCTTTTGTGTTTAAATTATTTTTTTTAAATATTTGTGACTAATGAAAAAAGGTTTGAGCAATATACTTATGCCAATATTGACTATTCCCCGCTCCCTACACACCAACACCCAAACCCACCAATAAATTAAAATGTTTAAAAGAATCTCATCATATGTAACTGTATCTTTTGTATTGAAGTATCTATTGTTTTATAGAACAAAACATCTTTAGACGTATACAGTTACTTGTGTCTGTCCATCTGTTTGTATGTATTCAAGGTTTTACTAAACACAGATGGCATTCAGTTATTGTCCATATATTGAAATTAGAAATTCATTGCAGGGTATATACATATTAACTTTACCAATGCAGTACTACAAGTTAATACTGGATAAATAAAGAACAATTGATGTGTCGTTTACGTAATCAATACGTACCGCAAAACCAGCAATTTGCTACATAGGCATATCCTATATAAATCATGTGAGAATCCCATGAGATTCATATACAAAGAATGGCTTATGAGAATAATTTAAACCAATTCTCACTGAAGAAAATTTAATTCTCAAGTGAGAAATATGGATTCTCATATGAAAATGATATGAAAGGAGCTCTCATATGAGAACCATACATTTGTATATGAGAGTCATGTGGCTCTATTGTCTATGTACATATTACTCTGAAACTTGACTTTCATTGAAAACTGCTTATTACTATGTAAATGTAATACAATGTATACTTGAAACATAAATTATGTAAATATGTTTAAGAAATTGGTTAAAATTGGTCCAGTACTAGTAATCTTTTGTACTGGGTATTGTATTCAGTTAAGATCTTAAAGACATTGCTATTTGTAAAGATAGAAGAACCAGTATCTATGTGCAATATTCTAGTCATGTTTTACAAGTATGTAATTAACATACTAAGCTTTCTCTTTTTTGTGTCTATTATTTTTTTATTATTTTCTATATTAACTACATGAGTATTTTTAATTTGTCTTATATTAAATGTTAGACTATACAATTTTGTTTGTTTATTGTATTTTTGCCACCATTTTCTGAACAGTGGCCCTTTAAGGGGGGTATATTAGGGAAAAAAGCTATTGATATCTTAATAAATAAAATATTTTTTTAAGATAGATAAATGGCATCTCATTACCACTAATAAATAAAATCAAAAATATTGTAATGTCAAATCCACCAAAACATGATAAAATCAATATTTAAATTGTAGTAATAAGATAGGTGTAAACGGTAAATGCTAGATGTGGCTTTTGGAGATGTAACGGAGAATGCAACCTGTGTAGCTGTTGAATAAAAAAAGAATAAATATAATTAAGTCTTGCTTTAGTAGAAGTGACTGAGAATGCAACGTTTGTAGCTGATGAATAAAAAACTTAGAATTAATCATCCATAAATCATACATGGGTGGTATCGGATAAAGTAAAAGTATATGCATATTACAATGAGAATTTAAAGTGCATTCTATTCGACCTGTTTGCCTTGAAACCGTATGTGGGTCGGACCATGGTCGAAGTGGGCATACAGGTTGTATGTTTGGTGTGTTCGGCCAAAATGTTCAATCATTGCTATTGTTAGTTTGTTCTAAATTTTTTTAAACTTTAGAAAATATTGGTGAACAAGAAGCCGGTATATCAAACAAGGCTCAATTTTGAAGTGTCTACTGTTGCAGCAATTACTGTGCTGCGTTAAGTAGTATGTGAAATCTGAGTAGAGCTAAAGGGTAAAATTACTGACATTTATTGGACACTGAATATGATAATAAATAGTAATACCTGGACATTTTACTACATTACACAAGTCTTTATCAACGTTGTTACCCATGCACGCATGTCCAAATGGTGACGGAGTTGGATTATCGCATGTCCGTTCTCGTGTTTTTATGCCACCATTACAAGTGGCGCTACACTGACCCCAGGCAGCCCAAATAGACCAACCACCATCTGCAAAATACATTAAAAATATGAACTTTATAACTAAAGGTGACACTTGTAAATGGATGAAGTGGCCTGTTACCAAGCTTTTTGGTTTATGCTTGTTGTAATTCTAAGGGTTTTAGTCCCTCCGCCAAGTTTTTGTTTTATGTTTATTTCAATTACATTATATAACCGGCCATCTTGGGGTCCGGTGGACGTCTCGCACGCCAATTAATTTTGTACTGTTCAACAAATAGAGACATGCACCTCTGAAAAACTGAAAACATTGTCATTTGTTGTTAAAGTGGCTTATGTTCATAGATAGTACTCTATTAGTCCAAACATGCAAGAAAATACATGAGGTTGACCAGATTGTTTTTTCACAGTTTCGATGGTTTGATGACACCCCTCAATGTTGACAGTTCTGCCAGAACTCATAAAAATGTTCAAATTTTCTCATATGTACAAAGAAATACGACCATTTTAAGTGTTTTCAACAAAAATAATTCACAACCGATTTACACAGATCTAATTTCTTGCGCGCAATAATCTTGCCACTGTCATTAAGGGGAGGTAATTGGTAAGTGAGAACTTGGAAATGAAACACAGCTGTAAATTCGGAAAGCCTATTTTGGTCAATTAACAAGTGGTGTTTGGAAATTGTCTAAGTTTACATTTATAACGTTAAATTATGCGAATTAATATCATGGTGTATTATGATGAACCCTTATATTAACGAACGTGAAATCAGGAAAACCTGAAAGTCTCACTATACAGTTGATTTTGCTCTTTGTTCTATATAAAATAAGGTTTATGATTTCAACGTTAAAATGTTCCACATAGAAAAAGTATTTTTCCATAGCAGGAATGAATCCGCACATAAAAATGCACAACAACTGGTTGTGTTTTTTAAAAAAAGAAACCCTCAAATGCTCATAAATGCAGTGGGATAAAAGCTATAAATGACTAAAATTATAATCATTTTTAAAAAGGATAAAAAATATCCCATTATCATTAATAGATACATTCCCAATGGTTTGGTATGTCAAATCTACCAATACGTGACACTATTTATATTAAAATTGAAGTGGTAAATTTGAAAAGAAACCCTCATTAAAAAAATACGGGGCAAGTGAATATATGATAGGTATGTTGCATTGGGGAAAAAATGTTTTTAACCAATTTTAAACACTTAAAAAATACTATATATATTCCCTTTAAAATCCAATAAAAGTAACGTTTTTAATACCAGCGATGTCTTATTGCAGTACATGTATATGCTTTGTCAGCTTTTACTAAAAGTATCTGAAGCAAGAAATCATTGGTAATAACAGTGATAAAAATATGTCGAGTTTAGTACACACCTGTACCGGAAGTAATTGATAGATATAAAGTTATGTATAGTAGGACGCATGTCAGAATTAGTATACATGCATTTAGGCGTCTATATACCTGCACATGCTCTGATGAAACACGCCCTATCGTCCCTTGAGTCTCCAAAACAATGGTCGCCATTTCTATCCGGGTATGGGTTGGAGCAACTCCTATCACGTCGCTGCATACCTATACTGCAGGTCACTGAACAACTTCCCCAAGGGGCCCACTGGGCCCAGCCGCCGTGAACTAGGTAATATATGCGGTTATACAGTGTACCAAGAAATTATCTATACAAGTCCTTGAGTGTACTTGTTTAAGCTTGATTGCAAAGTAGGCTCAAAGATTCTGTGAATTGCTCTCGAGCCCATTTCCAGCCGGTTAAAATCGTTACTTAATATTTTTTCTATTCCGTATGCACTGCACAATCGCCCCGCTGAGGTATATATATTAGGTTATGTATTGCTTATGGTAAATTCGTGTAGTTTTCGAGTATTTATTCTATGCTTTAATTTAGTTTTCAATTACAAAAATCACTACATGCAACGGCAGTGATATTTTCATGTTGATTAATTATGTTTAAAATGTGGTTATCATGTGGTTATCATGCCAGCTCCATGCCATGACCCCCAGCTCGATCTCATGCTTCTAAAGACACAACACGTTGTACTTGTTCTACCCAGACAACATGATTCATAAAAGCTTCGAGCTTTCTTCACAATAAAACTGAAAGAGTGTAAACTAAACAAAATCATATAATGTGTTTCATCAGGTCTCGGGCTTTAAAGTACTCCTTTTCTCTTTCATCCCGTCCAATTAAGAGTTTTTGTTATGGGTAAAAGTTAAATAAATTTCAATATTGCATTTTGTTGCAGTCAGATATAATAATTTATAAATTTATCATAATTTTTTACTAGACATTGTCCAATCCTGTCACAGGTTGATCATTAAGTTTATACATTTTGTTAGTATTCAGAACAGAATATCAATTGGGAGCAGTGTCGGCAAAGATATCCATGTATGCAATTAAAGCATAAACCTATCCCTTGCAGGTTTTTTTGCAGTATTTCAGATTCACTTTTTGGGTTTGTGATTAACAAAAAACGTTCGAGCAATACAATTATTTCAATATTGGCTGTTCCCCGCTCCGACACACCAACACCCGACCCCACCAATAAAATGTTTAATTGAATCTATTCATATGTTATGGCAGTATTATTTTTATGTTGATTAATTATGTTTAAAATGTATTTATTAAAATATCTCTTCTTATACAGTCTTTTTGGATTATTTGGATAAAATCATATGATGCTACTGTTATTATTAAGTGAATTTTAGGTAATTTTGGGGTAATACTTTTTCTTCGTATTTCTTTATTTTTTTCTAAATAAAACCTTAATTAATATGGGGAAAAATATTGACCCAAAATGGCCTAAAATGCACACTATAATTATACTATTGTGAATCAAATTTAAATTTGAGATTTGGCTATTAACATTCTTTGTTGCTAAGGAAAAATGAATTTAAATGGACAACTTTCCAGGCAGTACTACATCAAACGTCATGACATAACAAATGAATGTATATTTTCTATAAAATGCAACAAAGGCCTCGCCCATATCGCCGATATGTTTTTGATCTTAGCAGTAAAACTTCACATTTATATCAAACATCATATAGTATGGATATTGTGTCCAATAACTGATATTGTATTTTGCCTCAGTAGTGTTAAATTCTTTAATTTTGTTGACCAAATACTAAATCGCGGCGCGCGACAAAGTCACACTCATTGGCCAGTATCGGGTTATGCTAAAACATTGGCGAATAAAACGGAAAATGCCGAACTGTGTATTAACGAACTTTTCATAAATAAGATATACTACAACAAGGAGCTTCATATCTAATTCCTTGACTACAAGGATGAAATTAACAATTATCTTCGATTGGACCTTTCTCTTTGTGAATAAATAAACTTCCCGCCATTTACTGAACAGAAAGTTGTATGTGTTGCATCTATATAGTAGCAAATATAAATTATTGGATCAGAAAAATCATGATGAAATCTGTTCTTCAAAAACTTGCCAGGATGCACCGAGGACTTAAAACTGATATATTTTACATAAATATGTAAGGTTTATGTTACCTTAGATATTCTATAATGTTTTAAACAAGCTAAATGATTTTAAATTTACAATACTGCAGTTAAAAGTAAAATTTCAAGTACTTTCCTTGATTTTACACATATTATAATCATAAGTACTTCAGCCAATTTAAACACAATATGTTGGAGATGGTCTCGTTTCGTAGAGAATGTCATTATACAGAGAAATAATTTTGATTTGTATTTCTGAGATGAATGAAAGTTAGAATATTTGAAAACGAGATTTTTGGCGAGCGTTCATAACATATCAATCAGTTGCTTTTCCTTCTCAATATAAGTTCTTGGATGCACCAAGTAGTTCTCTGTGTCACTTTGAATTATTTTGTAAATAGTTTACTACATAAAAGTGGATATTCTAAATTTACCAGGGCAAAGTCCCAAAGAGCACGTTGAGTGTTGTACGTTGTCTCCAACACAGGGGGAACCATCATGAGACGGAGGTGGATTGTCACACTTGCGAGTGCGCACAATGGTTCCGTTCCCACAAGTAACATCGCATTTGTTCCAAGAACTCCAGTAGGACCAACCACCGTCAACTAGAAGATAATGTAAAAGGGAAATAATATTGATTCTGGATTCTTAAAAAATAAATGTTTGAATGGGTAAAGTTTATGTCACGCTAATTAATTGCTTTGCTTGCAAATTGGTACTTTTCAATTTAAAATAATACACTACCATGATATTTATATAGATTTTATTATTCAATAACAAACTGTAGTGATACATTATCATAAAGTAACCAATCTGAAGTGTATGCTGGCTGGGACGATAGGAACTACTTTGTTGGTGTTGGAAAGTGTTGTTAGGTTTCAACTTTTTATACTATTTATTTCAATTACCGAGACTCACAACTTGATGGTCTAAACACCGATATTGTTTAAGACCATCCAAATTACCTGACCTTCAAAAGCAAAAAAAACAACAACAAAAAAAATGAAACAAAAATAACCCACCCCACTCCCCAACCCCTCCCAAAATCCTTTTCACCAATTTTTCTATATTTTTCATTTTTTAAAAATGAAGAAAAAAAAAGATATATTTTATGATTATGATTATATATGAATATACATTGTACGTTACTTTTTAAAACAAATGAAAGTAGGGTTTATAGTCACCAATGACAGTGTGGTGAATATCAATAATAAAAAAATATATAGTTACCAAGGTCACAGAGTCTACAGTATTTTCGACATACGGTTTTGGCCTGGTGTTTGTCAAGACAAAGATTCAGCAAAGAACTGTATTTGGCGCAGTTAAAGCTCGGGTCGTCTTCACACACAGATGTAGTTACCGCAGCTGAAACACAATTGTAGGCTATGTAAGGATTTACTTCGTTTGTTAAACATATATCAGATAAACATGTATGAAAAAACTTACATGCATATGGCACATAAATAAAGTAAGTAAACCATGTAGGCGTTGCATGTTCAATAGTTTAGTTTAAACAATTTTATTTTAGCTCAATTGCAATGAAAGCTCAAAGCTTATATGAACCGCTCTCCAGTCCGCTTCCTGAGTAGAACGAGTACTGAGTGTTGAGCTATGTATCGAACCCTCAACCTCTGGTGTGAGCGGCCAACACGCTATACATTACACTAACGCCCCCGCATGTTCAATAAATGAAGTGCATTCCTGATATATTTACCATTAATGTGAAGGGTCTATACAAACATGTCCCAATCATATCAGACGGTTAATGAAAACCCTAAGGTCGTACTTACTTTATAATCCTACATATATTACAGTCAAATTGAAGTGCTTCAGTGAGCAGCGGAACCAAATTCACCATAACCAATCTCGGTAGCACTGTTTTTGTAAAATGTATACGAAACTTAAAATATCCGTTCACGGGTACGTGTGTATACAAATGACATGATAATTGAATTATATTTCGGCATATTTTAAAATAAGTGTTACAACATTAAATGTACACAGTAAACGATAAAAAGCTCATCCTCATCAAATTATATAGATATAGATCGACTTAAAATACGTGTACACTAAAGAAAATAAAGATACGTCCGAATTCTACGAATTTCGGTACCTATATCACTGATTTAAAGCAGGTATGTTGCAGTCGTGTTACAGTCACTGCAGAGGAAACATTTTAAAATTTTATCTTTATTTATTTTTTTCAATAAATGAACGAGCAAGTGGTATGCTGAATGCAGACATGTCTACAAAAGACGTTGCTAAAGCTGCTGGTACCTCCATCTATGCTGTTACAAGTCTGAGACACGAAATACTAAATAACTGCCATGTGACGGTTTTCGGAATACACCAGCAGAATTGTGTTTTTATTGTTTTAATTTGCACTGCATGCTACAAAGTATCAATATTGGGTAATTCATGAACATGTCGCCTTAATCTGTTAATGGCATGTCTGATGAATTCTCAATGATCGCCCATCGTCTTATCGATAGAATTTGATGAAACTTTGCAGTTATTCGTTTGTTGACTTTTTTCGAATCTATATATTTATTTGTTTTGTGTACATGGATAATGAGCAAGGAATCTTCCTTACTGTTGGCGTCATAAAGCATTTATAGGTTGGTACGTCGTAACCCTTCCCCCACCCCCATTCATTTGAATATGTCTTGTCGATATGGTGTGTGGCCTCGCCCTACTGCCACTGGTATCCAGTGTATTTATGGATTAAGTCCGTTAAACACCTTTACTGCTTTATGGATCACAAACTTACGCTGGTTGGCTTGAATGCAAATCTTGTTATTGCAGGCATCTACGTCACAACAACGATTACAATAGATGGACGTGGGTGTATCTCTTCCAACTATTTGAATCGGTGACAGGGTTGAAGCGTTTGCTATACACTCCTAAAATTGAAGAACGAGCAACAGTCCATAACTTACTATGGTGGCATGAGATATTTTTATCGTTTTATTTTTCCACAGTAAATAGGCCTAAGACGAATACAGGTGTCGCGACGGCAGTCACGTGTCATCATGTAACTAACACTTCATGTGATTGGCAAAACGTCAAAACCTGCTCTAAAATAAAGTAAAGAGCAAGTATGTAGTATTATTAATTAAGATAACAAAACAAGCAAACGTATATCGTGCACGTATATGTATTGCTAATTCATTCACAGACTTTGAGAGATGAATAAAATAATCAAAAAGCATAAACTGCGATTGACATATACCGAGTATATTCAAATATGATGCATCATATCTATGTTAGTGTTGGCGATTTTTTTTTATCTCGGTCACAAAGTTTGACAGCATGCTCACGACCAAATACCGGCTTAAACATTCATTTACTATCAGGACCCATTTCACTAATTCTAGTTTTGCCAAAATCCGACTACAGCATCGCCAGCCTGAAACAAAAGACTGGTCACAAGAAAGATTGTTTGAACGAAAATCAAGGTGGGTGTCTTAAACTTTTTTACGATGTATCGTACGGAAGTGAAGGTGTTCTCAGAATTATAATAGTATGTAGAAAGAACCCAGTTCTCCCGACTGGGTCCGTTAACTATCAGCTTATTAGAGCACAATGATTGGATAATTGCTTCAGGGAAAGTTTGAGTGACGTCATAGTTTAGTAAGCGTTTATTTGCTATGAATTGTGGGACAGGCTTTCCCTACGTTTTGCATTGGGGTTAACTGACTCGGTATCAGGTAATCAGATATCAGGTTCTATATATAGACTAGAATTATAACCAAATAGCTGTCATTCAGCACGTCATAACTGGTTTTGGTTAATTGTACATTGGAAAATAATAACATGCCTATCATTTGTGTTGGAGTATAAAAGAACCGACCCTTGAGATGTCAGGTACTGATAGTTAACAAGATAACGTCAGGTACTGATAGTTAACAAGATAACGTCAGGTACTGATAGTTAATCAGCTTACGTCAGGTACTGATCGTTAACAAGATTACGTCAGGTACTGATAGTTAACAAGCTTACGTCAGGTACTGATAGTTAACAATATTACGTCATGTACTGATAGTTAACAATATTGCGTCAGGTACTGATAGTTAACAAGATTACGTTAAGTCCACTTTTCTCTCTTTAAAATAAATACCTGTTGAGGTTTGCATCCCAAAGTGTATGCGATAATGCCGTTTGTGTCCGCTGCTTCAACATAACATTTCTATAAAGGAAGTCAAAACTTTTAATAGTCTGGCCATAACATGCATCAATCGAAATAATGTTTGTAATACAAGACAAGTCAGTTAGTCTAGTTGAGTATTAGTAAGTGATGTTTGAATGAGGGTTTTAACCCCACACATGTTCGACCTTATTTTAGTATAGCCACTGGCAATGTTATCATTCTGGGCAATTTAATGCAAATGAATCATCCCAACTCACTAGACAATCCTATTTAAATCAGATCAGTTTAAGCTTCCATACTATACTGTGCATAGAGCATGAAAGCTTAAGTTGATCTGATTTTACTGCGATTGCTTACTAGACGTCTTCTATTCGACGAAGCGTTCTGACTAATGAGTAGTTGTTTCTTTTATCACGTGGTGTCAGGTGTGATGCCTGGTCCGTCTCCCAACGTTCATGACGAAGTTCTTAACTTGTCTGAACTCCAAGTGAAACATTGCTTGATTTGATAAAATAAAACAATACATAAGGTAATCTGATTGGATAGAAAATTGTGTTAAATATTAGCACAAATAGAACCACAGAAGATCTCTGTACTGAATACGGATATTAAATAACAAATACTCAGTATACATGTGGTTTTGCTTCAGTATAATGTTAGTCTGATAAGGATGACACGTGATCTTCAATATTACATGTTAAAGGGAGTATAATAGGATTTCTTTAAAAAAAAATATTGAAATTAACTAAAAAAAAAATGTTCAATATATCATGCCTATATATACATATGGAACCTGTAATGCAAAAGGATATCTTGTTAAATATGCCAAAATAATATATCCGTATCTTGGGCACGGCGCTTAGGTTAGACTCAAATAGATTTCACGTATAAAATAATCATATTTTTCTTACGTATTAAATGAGTCACGTGATTTTATTTTTATTTCAACTTGATCCGTCATATAGATTTATGTAAATGTTTTAAAATTTATTTCACCTTCTACAGAGTCCGATTGACGATGTGAAGGTCGGCAAGCAGTATTTAAGTACTGTCCAATTTTAGAATGGGGATTTCGTTTCAAGTTCACCACTTTTAATAAATGCAGTATTAGATCTATAAATGCACTGGCTAGACGTTTTCTATTATTATTTATTTCGTTTCAATTACATGTACATCAGAAGGTAGATAACACATTTTCAAAACACCGAACGATTCAACAGCCCTTGTTTGTTTAATCACGTAACTTCAAGTGCATTGGAGAGACAGCGCTGAAATTGCCCGATTTCTAAATTAGAATATGAATGAGGCCCTCCGATGGGTGTGGGGAGAGGTCCCTATTCCTTGGATCTCTTAAAGTAATGGCCAATATTCCCCAGATCCCCAAATGTATTTGCCATAGTTCCCCAGAAATACTTCCCCAGATCTCTAGTATAAGTCATTTAATCCCTGGATCACTGAAAGTAATGGTCAATCATCCCCAAATCCCTAAAAATAAATTGTCATGTTCCACAGATCTCTAAAACCCCTGGGAGGGCCTCATGATTAAATTAAGATTAATTACTTTTAAGGTTAATGAACGCAACCTCCAGTGATTTGGACGCACTGCTACATAAGATTCTCCGTGGTCGAATGGTTTAAGGCTTCTTCCATCTCTAAACCACTTATCTCTCACCACTGCGGTCGTGTGTTTGAGCCCAGATCGGTCAAAAAAGTATGTGGGACAGTTTGCCAGTTACTCGCGAATGGACCTACTTATACTTAGATTCATTCTGGGGTCTTACTCAATGGCGGATCTATTCGTTAACAAAATTGGCCTACGCTCCACCCCCCCCCCCCCCCCACATTGTTATAAAACTCATTATATTTCCGTTTGTTTAAAAAGGTGTTCAACCCTATGAACACTAATTATGCACTACAGTTAATTTACCTGGTGCGTTGAACATGGCGCGACATTATGGCAGTCAGAGATGTTTTGCAAACTACTACACTGATAACAATCCAAAGAACCTGTTGCAATAGATAGTACATGCTCTGTCAGAAATTATAACACATGGATGGTTCACACACATACAAACACGCCGACACACACGCACGCACGCACACATGCACACACACACGCATAATCGCTCACTTATATATTCACTCACATGTATAAAATTGAACATATATACAGCAAACATATATATGAAAATAAAAAAATTATATTTTCAAAATATGCAACGTTTTTTTTTAATTGCACCGCTCCATACCATAATCGTCTCAACTGAGCACAAAATGCCGTTGCACTTTTTACCAAATGATACACGTTTTGCATGGTCACTTTAAATAACCGGCGTTTTATCTCAATACAGAGACGGAGTTCGTTTTTGTTGCGTGATTTTTCATGAAATATTACTTGAAGAAAGATATCTGTAAAGTGTTACCTAAAGCAGACACTTGAATTTTTGCACCACTCCATAGCATAAAGTCACATGGGTTCGCAACCGGTATAAGATTTCGGTAGAATCACTGCGAGCTATATTTTTAAGTAAATATTATTTACAGTGACTTTAGTTTTTCATACCGATAATAGTCAATAAGATCTACCCATATCCCCATTCATGTCGACTTATTGTGCGATGAAATGCCACATTTTCTTAAAATATACGTTACAATTTTCGCACTTATAGAAATAATGAAATGTAATGGTGAATACGTACATAAACCAACCGATTGTGCAGCTAGAACAAGTGCACGCAATGTAGTGCGCATGACTGGAAATAGAAATTTAAAAACAAACACAATATTATAACAAACATAATTTTAGAAAAAAACATAAAATTATAAATTAATATACTATTAGAAAGAGACATAATATTAAAAACAAACATAGCAGTAGATACAAACACAACGATATAAACATGCATGCTCTTTACAATAAAGATCATATTAGAAACAAACACAACGATATAAACATGCATGCTATTTACAATAAAGATCATATTAGAAACAAACACGATAGTAAAACTAACATAAAAACATAATATTAGAAGCACAACCAACGTGATATTAGAAACAAACATAACGTTTAAACTAAGCACTCCTGAAGGGTTAACCAATATCCGAGATCATCTCCACAAGTAACTGATAACTTTCTCACATGAATCAGCGTTGAGATATGAATACTAATGAGATAGCAATAGCAACCATTACGGATACTGTGGCCGGCAGGGACTCGAACTCATGACCCCTGGATCGATAGTTCGACGCGCAACCGGCTGAGCTAACCGCTCCCGGTTTACCATACATCTATGCTTCCCAGAACCGTTTGAGATTATTAAAGTCACACAGTGTTAAACAGTTAAAATAAAGATAAAACACATTTGGGGAATAATCGTGCATGGTGTTTAAACAATATTTCAGTTATAAACAGTGTCTACGTGGGACAGTATGATACCCCATCCAGTCGCATTATACTGACACTGGGCCGACCAGACCTTCAACTACCCTCTAAATACTGAGCGTCAAGCAAGAAAGCTTCTAGTATTGTTTCAAGTATTTGGATCGAACCCACGACCTTCCGCATGTGAGGCTTACACTCTAGCCCTAGACCACCGCTGCGGTCTTGGAAAATAATGGAAGAGCTCAAGCCATATAACACGTATACGTATAATTGAAATAATGGATTTGATTTAATATATGGACAACAACAGAGTGTTTTCTTTTTGCTAAACGGAAATAATTGGTACTAAAATAACTGGTCTGCACTACAAATAATACATCTGCTGAATATTCATATCGATGGTGTTGATAATGACGACGACGGTGTAAGTAATAATTGTCATCATGATGATGGTAATGACAAATAAGACGACGACAATATAATAACAATGGTGGTGTTGTTAGATTCACACGACTATTATCTCCCTTGAATACTCCGGACCAACAGATGAAGGAGGTTGAAATGAAACTTTAGTTCTCTTTTTCTTCTTTTTTTCAGAGCAGTGATTTATTTTTCCTACAATGTTTTAAATGGTCAGTATTTTCGAAATCACCATTGGAAAACTTTGTAGGCAAAACTGTGTCATTTTTAAGTGTTTGTTCGAACTGCATCGTGGGCGAATAGTTGACATATTAATACTCTGGAAATTGATAAGTATCACAAAACCATTGAATTAAAATAACGCATGTCAAGTTATGATTTTTTCTTTTATAATTGCTGATCTGAACCAGTGAACATTTGAGCCAAGACACATGCGGCAGATTTTGTATTTTTCACTGTTTTGGATATAAATATTACAATGGAGCCCTATGGGAAATGTAATTGTGGTGTGAGACTATTATGATGACAACGACGACGATGATGATGCTGCTGAGCCTCGTTCCCATCAAAACAGTGATCCCCACAGGCATCATTCCGAGCCATATGATGATGACAATATTAATAATAACATTAATGATAAAGACTTATAACGAGACAACCAATTTTTAAGTTCCTTCTTATACGATGCCCTCAAAGATTGGCTTGGCAGACTTGTCAGAAAAGTTAATTTAAACAATGTCTAAATATCACTTAAACAGTATTTTTATACTGACCTCACAATCACGAAGTACGCTAACGTCGCTGTTGATCACAATATGGTGTGTTACATGTAACGTGCTTAAATCCGATACAGTGTTTTAAGTCATTCATGTTCGGGAAACGTTGCTGGGGGAACAGGGGTTTGAAGCAATATAGTTAAATACATTAATTTTCCCATTGATGTGTAATAAGAGTTTTAGTCACTGTTAAATTTATTTCTTTTAATTTATTTCAATTTTGAAGTAAGGTCAGAAATTTATGAAAAGCTTTCGAGTCAGTTTACTGGGTAGAACCCGTACTTATTGTTGTTTTCGAAAGGTCGACTGTGAGTGTCCAACACTATATCCACTTTACTATCGCCCAACCCCTTAATCATGCAAATGAGAGTATCGTTTAACTTATAAACAATATTGATATATGATACGCGGCTTTATTTAAAGAGGGTAAACACATTTAGTTATTTTTTACTAATCTTCTATGTGGCTCTCCATGATAACAGTATATATTTAGTAAGAGAAATCATATGAACGAAGCATTTCTTAGGAAAAAAACACGAACATGTTATTCTATTTATAATATGCGATAGTATGACACTAGCGGACTAAATATTGATATAATAGCCCCGAATATTAAAGAAAGTTGTCCATTTCGGTGGAAATGGTAAAAAAACACATATATTTTGATCCCCTCCTTCACTCTGGAATTAAGGGACGCCCTTAGAGATTTACAAAATCCGCATTAAGCCACTCTGACTTCTAAATTCTTAAAACAACAGATACGGTACGCCTCATCAAAATGACATTATCAATCTTCCAAGAGGCCCTCATTATCGTTACACCTGTTGAATATCATTATTACGATAATGGTAACCTGTTGATATAACAAGTAAACAAAGACATATCCACATCTCTTGATATTTAATACCCATGTGCAACCCAGAGAAGTGTTGATTTCCTCATACAGTGTCACTTTGTAGTCTTATCTGTCGTTTATCATCAGACAAAATGGAACTCTGAGAAAGATCATACGTGTTAGATTGTCTAATATACAATGTATGAGAAAGACGCGTTTTAAAGACTACTGGCATATTTAAAGATTTGCCGCTTCACACAATAACAAAAATACAATGCTGAAACAACAAAAAAAAAACATTCGCATACAAAACAATGTTACACCGTGCAGCTCTGTTCAGTTTATCTAAGTTCAGTTCAGCTTATTTAAGTCCAGTTCAATTCAATTCAATTCAATTCAATTCAATTCAATTCAATTCAATTCAATTCGGTGCGGTGCGGTGCGGTGCGGTGCGGTGCGGTACGACACGGATCCGCAGAGCTCAACACTGTACAGTGTAATACATACAATACAATATAATACCGTAAAGTACAATGCACCGCAAACAATACGATACAACGCAATACAACACGATGAACTACAATGCACTGTAATCAATGCAATGCATATACAATAATATGGAATGTGCTGTTTAACACCTTTTTAAATACAATATTCACACACTGCCCATTCCATATAGGAAGAAAGAACATTCATTTATATGGTTAATACACAGTATGATTTATAAATGCGCTGACTATATATTGGCACACAAATAGGAAAAAGACAAGCACAGATCAACTGTGCAATCAGCGATGTTATCGATACAATGTGCCCTGTGCTGTCACCCCGATAACGGCTATATGGCTATATTATATTCGTTATGAATATAAACCGATATATTGAGGTTTAAATATCCGTGTATTAAAGACAAACTGTTCTGTTTTTTAAACATTATACATAATTATTATCATATATTTTAAAGACAGAGAAAAGGAAATTGTTTTTATTTATACGACAAACATTGAAGTGTTCGTCAGAAATTTAAATTTAAGTGTTCCGTTTTTAAGACCAAATAAGCAGTACTTTTGTGTTAAGGCCCGGTGGTAATTAGCTATACTGATGTATATTTAGTCAGGGTATTATTATGTGGTGTCACCAGGGGCGTACCTGGACGGGTTTGTTATGAACAGCGACGCTACGAGTTGAAGAGGGTGAGGTTTTGAGTGATCTCCCACTAAAACTTTTTAGAAATTGTGGGTTTTCATGTTATATTGCAGCCTTTTGTGCTTTCACTTTTGCTGACGCATTGTACACACTGGCATTCAAATAAAAAACAAACCAGTGAGTAATATCAGCGATTACAAGTACAAAATCCATTACCGAATTATTTTCAAAATTTCAAGTCTTGAATTTTTATTAGTTTTTGCAACTTAAGCTTAAAAGATCGCATTTGCACCAAAAACAGTTGTATCTTCTTCTTTCATTACCGTATTTAAACAATTTCTATATATGTTTCAGTAAAAAAAACTATATATAAAACACATTACATATTTACGTCCCGACACAAGAAACCTTGCCAAGTCAACACGGTTAATCTAAATTAATATTGGGTAGTTTTAATTGTTAACACGTTGTAACAACTGGCTATCAGATCATGGGAGTTGTCCAACAACACCAAGCTAACGATGAGTGATCATAAATTGGGATTTTAAAATAACAGGTAAGTTACTTATATAGATATTAATAACATTTTTATTTATCTTTCTCAACGTAAATAAGGAGTTCAAGATTTATTTTTGCTGTCGCTTATAATAGCAGTTTAAAGCAGTTTTCGCCTATTTCATTGATGAAATTAAACGATATAGTCTGGTAATGCAAACAAATGTTTTGACAAAAATTGAAAGGATTTGATAAATTAAAGGTACTGTTTCTAAAATACGTATCTCACCATACAAATGGAACACTTTCTAAAGGTGCTTGCTTAAAATAAATAAAAGTGGCTACATTTAAACAAGAAAATATGCCAATTACATAGTGTCATGCACGGATAAAAAAATCCTCCGTGACCAAGCGGTCCACGGCGCTGTCTAAAGTTCACTACCTGTCACCGCGGAGGTGGTGGGTTCGAGCTGAGCTCAGCTCAAATGTTTTATGTGAGAAAGTTTACCACGTATCTATGGACGTACGGTAGTTCTACTCAGATTCATGTTTATGCATCTTGAGGTTTTCGCCAAACACTAAAACCGGTTGCTATATGTAATGTGTTGAACATAGGAGAAGACAGAAAGCCTGCAAGTCTATATCCCATATGGTTATGTGTCAGTGTAGCGTTATTTCTTCATGTGGATTTAAGTTCTTGTTTACATTCGCGTGTATTAATTAAACTGAGATAACATACATTATAGACTATATTCAACACCATCTATGGACGATAAATGTACACTCTTTTATGAGAGAGAGAGAGAGAGAGAGAGAGAGAGAGAGAGAGAGAGAGAGAGAGAGAGAGAGAGAGAGAGTTTAGGGAAAGAGAGCGGGAGAAGAACATGGAAAATATTTGTACATTCAGGCAAATACTGCTTGTCGACATTCACATGTTATTCGGACGTTATCTAAGATGAAACAAATTGTATGTTATCAAATGACATAAAAATGAAACCATAAGACTCATTTGAAAACGTCACAAAGTACTTAAATTTCAAGCGGGAAATCTGTTTTAAGCTAATATTGATACGCAGGCAAAGTTAGGAGATTCATTTTAATTTATTATTTTGGTATGTTTAAATGTATACATGTGTATATGTATACCTATTGCATAACATAATCAACGAATATATATATATACATTATGTATTTGGGGAAAGCGTTTTCGTCTATTCATTTTTTCTCACAGAAATAGAAAACCATATACATTCATAGTTTCATTGTTTTCTTTAACTATGTTTTTTTTTTATTTTACAGATATGTGAATAGCTGATCCGACACAATACGTACCTTTGGCCGTAGTAATTATGCGTGTAGTAGAATGATCCAGGGTCATCTGCAATAGTAAAAATGGATCGGAAAAAATATGTCTCCAATAAGAAACATTTGCCAAATAAGGAGAAAGGCGAGGACATTCATGAAAGCAAGACGCATAAAGAAAAACGTAGTAAGTCTGGCAAGCAAAAAGATGAGTTTAATGAAAATAAATTTCAAACGGATAAACGAACGCGGTCCGGAAAGCAAAAGGAAGAGTTCCTTGAAATGCACGAAATAAGATCACAAATAGAAAAACGTGCTAAGTCAGGAAAACAAAAAGATGAGTTTTATGAAAATAAATTTCAAATAGATAAACGAGCGAGGTCCGGAAAGCAAAAGGAAGAGTGCCTTGAAAATAAAACCAAACTAGAGAAACGTGCTAAATCTGGAAAACAAAAGGAAAAGAAATCAAAAAAGCAAACTAAGGTAGGACATGGAAATAAACGAAAACTTAAAGAACCGCAAGAAGAGAAGCGTCGTAAAACTGAATATGTACACCATTCTCTGGAAGAACCTGAACTTTATACAAGTAAAGAAAATGATAAAAAACACAGAGACAATAAAGACGAACTTGAAAAATTAGCAGAAATGTATCGTCAAATAGAAGAACTGCGTGTGGTAAAAGAAAAAGATAAGAAAGACAGGAATATGAAAGACGATCATAAAAAGTTAGATGATATATATCACTTTATGAAGAACCTTCGTGCGATAAAAGAAAAAGACAAGAAAGAAAATTATCACAATGAAGGAAGTAAAAAATTCGATGACATGTATCATTATATGGAAGAACTTCGTATGGCAAAAGAAAAAGACAAAAAAGACTTGAAAAGCAAACTCGAAAATAAAAAGGAAGAAAAAGATCAACGCAAAGAAAAAGCACATGTGAGTTTTAAACTGGATGAAAACACCGAGTTTCATCACAGTGCAAAACCATTTCACAACGAATTCGATGTATGCTATATGAAGGAAAAGGAACGAATGAGAAGAGAAGAAAAGCGGCGGAGATTAGAGGCAATCCATCGTAAACAAGCTGAAGAACGCCATAGAGTCGCGGAAAAACAGCAGAGAGAAGAGCTTCGTAGATTAGATCGAATGAATCTGAAAATGGAAGAAGAGCGTCGTAAATCAGCATATAAACGCCGTGAAGAGGCAAGATATCCTTCTGCGAGACAAAAACAATTATTTGAACAATTTGAACTACCAAAAGAGGATGATGTTAAAAAAGACGAACTCTTTGAAGAAGAGGATGAGTATCCTCAAAAAATTGAAGTTTTTATTACGGGGATGGACGGCCAACGCATTGAAATAAGAAAGAAAAGTGACGGAACAAACGAAAGCCAATCAGATGAAATAGACGGACATCAAAATGATGAAACGCGTATTGGGGTGATTGAGGAAGCACGGCGTATGATGTTAGAAGAAGAGCAAACAAGATTGCATGGGGAAGAAAGAAGCCGTTATCATGCACACAACAAAAGACACCATAAGCGACACAGAATTGAAAAACAAGAACGCCTCAAACAAGAAAAGCGTCAAAGAGAACTTAAGAAAATGGAGGAAGAAACGCATGCTAAAGAATATGAACAAATGGAAGCAATGATGAGAAATAAAATTCTAGCATACAGGTGGCCAAGACGACCACACGAAGATGATGAATTCAAAGAATATCTAGAAAACATAAATCTGCTGCAAGATTACGTACACAAATGGTGGAAATACACTCTTGGTCCCAGGGAGAGAGAGTATGCATGGTTGAAATTAACTTTAGGTACGAAAGAAAAAGCACGCTCGTCGCATGGGGAAAGATCTGCAAGACACAGGCGTTTCCTTGACGATATACCAGATGGCGATATTGCAAGCAGTTATATGAGTTACGTAAAGAGAAAATTAGAGTCCGAAAGAGAGGAAACCCCTGTTACCGACCCCGCATGTAATCCAGATGAACAAACACAAGAAACATTTCCACCAGTTTTTATCACTCCATTTGACTCTCAAGCAAAGTATGAAAACCTGGAATCTATTGCAGAAGATGTGCCTGATCAACAGTCTCAAATAACATTACCCCCAGTTGCGAATAGCCCGCTGGTTTGTGATCCGCACAATGGAGTTGAATAGATCACTGTGTGTGATGATAAAATAAAATGTGTTATAGAGTGTACCCGAGTGAAATAAAATAAATTAAATGATAATGTCGCAATGGATATCATGAAGATATTGTTGTTTTTTAGTATTTGTGTTTGTTTTTTTTCGGAATGAGTGTCATTTATAACAAGCTTTAATTCAGTGAACATGAACTGCAAGGTTGCCGAAATGACGAATATTTTGCGTTTTATGTTAAGTGTGTTATATGAATTAAGTTACGATTTGAAAAAGCGCCCTCGGAATATATGTTCCGTGAATCTGGATCTGATGAAAGAAACATGGATTTAACTAGTGATGGTTTAAGCACATTTTATAGTCAAACATTTATACACATTTAAATATGACAAGCATACAAGGAACACAAGAATAAATAATGCAAAAGCGTCTGGCCACAAATACTCACCACATTGATGCGTTCGTGCAAAGCCACATAGCGCGCAGTTTTACAGGTAACATTCACGAGTTAATTGAATTGTAGGAAAACAGAATGCATCAGATAATTCTAGTACACCAGTGTGACAGTGAAAAATGTGTGAATATTTAAATATTGAACGAAAAAAGTGTTTGTTTTTAATGTTGAAAGATGTGTTTCCAAACAATAAGCTTATTTCTTATACAATTGAGCAAATTGAAAATACTCTGAGCTTTTGAAGCGTTGTAAGTTGTATTTGATAATAGAACAATCAACATTTTTGTGGAGCGTGTTGTCCAGTACGAGAGTATCGGACCTACGATCGGGAGTTGTGGGTTTCGATCGCCCGCCAAGGCTCGGTGTAGTGTCCGCGAGCAAGTCGTTGTTTCATCCACGTGTGTTGAGTACTGGTTCTAGCCAGAAAGACTTAAAGCACCGTTTGTCAGAGTTGTAAAAACTTGTTTTTCACAATCGATGTAAAATAAATAAGTTTGAAACAACATGGACGAGTATCTGGTAGGTACATGATCCGAATTCATGTTTTTTACCCTCCGTTTTCATCGAATACCAGTACTGCTCGTTATACGTCTCAAATATTTCTTTTGGACATGTGTACGTTTGAGAATAGCAAGTAATTGTGTTTGATATGTATAAGCATTTTAAATAAATCGCATATCAAAAAATGACTGGCTTTCATCATATGATATAAGTTAATTAATTGTATTCTTCACCGCTGATTCAAGTGGGAAAGTTAGCAGTTACTTTCGGCGATATGTCGAATATCAATACTGCTCGTTAAACGTCTCAAGTTCGTATTTCTTTTGAATGAGGTCATGTGCACGTTCGTTTAAATATTTATAAGCATTTCAAATTGATCTTACATCAAATGACGGTTGGTTTTAAACATAAAATATAATTTTAAGGATGGCTTAACAGGATACTAATGCTTTCTGTCGATAAAACAATATGAAAGTGTCATACCTTCTTTTATGGAAAGAATCCATGTAAATAAATTACTTTTCTTTCGAAGAATTTACTAGTGTGTGTCCACTTCTTTGCTCGGAGCTAACGAATATATATTCCTTTTCTTGTCAAGAATTCATAACTTGATTTAATGAGTGTATGCCTCTTTAATCTTAACTTATTTATTTTTACCTCGATTGTGAAATAAGTTATTCCAAGGTAGAACCAATACTAAGATTGTGTGGATAAAGTGTCTTGCTCAAGGACCCCACACATAGTCGTTGTAAAGGATCAAACCCGCGATACTTTCGGCCATAATGCATTCATGTATGTTTCTTCCGTTGTAAATATTAGTAGTAGTTTAAACATACTGTAGTGATCTCGTTTTCTAATATATAAATTAATGTCCATAACATGAAGTTAAAAAAATATCATAAAAAGATTGGAACGAACATAATCTTATAAAATTCCTATTATGGACTGTCAATAATTATTGCATTTTTTTCGTTCTTTGTCACAAATTCATGAATATAATTCGCGAGTTTGTGCTCCTTTCTTGCCAATAACATTGTCTCATTGGAAGTTAAAATCGCATTAAAAGTCTTACTTACTGTTGAAGGGAACGGACGGATACATGACACATTAAGGTGCCTTGATCTGATTGGTCCCATAACTCTATCTTGACTTTAAACAGAGTTATGTCCCTTGTTGAATTTTGACACCGCGTTATAATCAGCTGATAATGTTTGTATGAAATTTAAAATATTTGTTTACTAAGAGGTCTTTGCAGAAATGTCACAGGTTTCATAACTCTAGTGTTTTTTTTAGTTTGAACAAACACGTATGCCCCTTGTTGAAATATATAAATAGTTGCTGAACATCAGAGAAGTCAATTTAGACTACATGTATGTGTATGGACAAATTGTATATTTCTGCACTCATTCCATACACATATGGTGGTAAATATCTTCCGGCCTAGAACTATCCTTTCCTTACATTGTTTTACATTTCAAGCTCTGATCTAATCAAACCTTAATTAACACTACGGTATTAGCACATATCGTAGCTTCTTTGTGTTGCTGGGTCTGGTTGTCTCATGATGATTGATATACGACATTGTGTCTCATCTCTCACCGCTGATTCAAGTGGGAAAGTTATCAATTAATTTCATAGATAAGTGAACTTGTTAACCGTCCAAGATCCCGGGAAAGAATGATTAGGTTAACTAATCGTCTGTTAGCCCTTGATGGCATAACAATGGATACAAATTAAAACAAAAGCAAATTATTGGTGTACCAAGCTAGTATTCCTTGTCAAGAACAAAAGAGATTTGCTGATAATCCGTTTGTGTATAATATATCTCAGATTAAGTTAATGCACTTTTATTCATTAAATTCGGACATGCTGCATTGGCCTACATAGACATGTTTTAAATTCAGATACATGGGTTGAAATAAGTTGCTTCATTTATATTAATTAATTTTCGCTTAATTGCAAAGTAAGCTCGGAGTTTATAAGAATCGTTTTCCAGTCCGTTCCTGATTGATTGATTGATTGATTGATTAATTGATTGAATATTTAGCGTCATTTTACGGCATCGAGGGTTAACAGACAATCAGTTAACCTAACCACTGTTTCCTGGGATACTGAAAGGTTAACCAGTACTCCAGTATACCCCATCTCCGCAAGTAACTGATATATTTCCAACTTGTATCGGCGGTGAGAGACGAACGATAATGAGACACAATGTCGTATACAATCATCATGGAGAACGTTGCCAGGTGGGAATTCGAACTCACGACCCCTGGATTGCTGGTCAGACGCGTAACCGACTGAGCTAATCGGACCCGGCTGTGTAGAACAAGTACAGAGTGATGTTTTTGAGAGGTCATCGGGTTGAGCCTGGTACCGAACCCGCAATCTCTTGCGAACAAACCAACGCTCTGCCCACTGAACCCGGGGCACTATCCCGCTCTTAAATAAGAATACGTTGCTTGTGTCTGATAAAAAAAAAACATTGTCTGAAATCAGTTAACTCACGCAACAGTTGTGTTATAGAAAACGCCTTTGTGCCATTTTTCCATATAGTTATAGAAAATATGACGTTAATAAGGCAAATCAAAAGGCAGGTTAATACGTGGTTTGAAATTGTATCCGACTACTAGAAATCCTTTTCATTTCGTTTCAGAAAAGAGTCTGAGTAGTTTTCAAATTGCGTTGCTTTTTTTACTCAGAACACGTGTTCTGCTAATGAACTAACTTAAATAATGATACCTTTAGAAGCTGATTGTTGTGAGTTTGATTTAGTTCGATGGGGTGGTAATTATTCAAATGAACACCGGACCTGGTTAGCCAAGTCGGTAGTGCCGCCGTCTGACTATCAATACAGGGGCCGTGAGTTCCGAGTCCCAACTCGGTCACAGTCTCCGTGATAAATGATATACGACATTGCATCGCATTGTCATTTCTCTCACCCCTCATTCAAGTGGGAAAGCTATCAGTTTCTCGCATAGCTGGGTGTTCTGGGGTTCTGGTTAGCATTCCAGGTGCCCAGGAAACTGTTAGGTTAACAGATCGCTTGTTAGCTCTCGACGGCACAAACATTACTGTAAATATTCAATCAATCAATCAATCAATCAATCAATCAATCAAATGGAGATCAGTTCTTTGGTATTATACCGTATACGAAGCATACGTTTACGTCTCGTCTGCGATCGTTGTAAAACGAAAGAAAACTGAATGTTGTTGACGCGTTCAAAGTTTACTAGCGTTGTTGAGTTTCATCAGAAGGCGTTCTTATTTGAATATATTGTGTTTCGATGGTTATGTTTCATTCCATTAACGAAAGAGTGCACGTACAATAATAAAACATTAAGTTCAACTTTACGAGCAAATTATACATCCATCAATCTTAAAAGAAAAAGATCCTGACGTAGAATAATAACGTGATTGTGTGAACATGCACCAGTAGCTAAATTAGAAAACAGTTTAAATTACAACAAAAACACGAGACTCGGTAATTCTTCTTTTATTTGTTTATTAGAAGAATTCAGTGATTGCAATGAAGAATTATTGATAGTATCAATTATTCATAGTTACTGGGTTACAATTACACTGTATAACATTTTAGAATCAAGTTTTTTCTCATTTTCGTGCGTGCGTACGTGCGTGCGTGCGTGTATTTGTTTGTTCGCGTGAGTGTGCGTGTGTACAAGCTACTGGAGCGGATGGGGCATTCCACAAACAAATTTTGCTGATATCTACATGTATGGACATTGTAATTTATATTCATCTAATCTAAATAAATATTACGTAAGATTGCTATATGTGTAATCGTTATTTATTTTGCACATTGTCAGAATTCCATTTCCACTGATCACAACACTTAACTGAACATGCCAATAAAATACTAGAACGTGAACTCCCGGCTCCACACCATCCCCACTCCCCTTTTTATCATGTTTATTGTATTCCTATGTACGTGTGTGCATGGCCTTTTTGTCCGCTTGGCGCTTTTGGACCGCGACATTGTTTGCCCGCCTATTAATTAGATACGTCGAATTTTGTCCGCATAACTTATTTTGTTTGCAGAAAATTTAGAACAATGAAGATTTGTTTCTGCATTCAGATAAAAAGTCGATGTATTGCAGCGATTTATTTTTTCCTACCATGTGTTAAATGGTCAGTATTTTAGAAACACAACTGAAAATTTGATGTTGATACCAGATTTCTGGGAAATTCTGTGTCATTTCAGAATTGTTGGTTAGGATCGCATCGTGGGCGGACAGCGGACATATTATTACTCTGGATATTGATTAGTGTCACAAAACCATTGAATTAAAAAACTGATCACGGCATGCTCTTTCCGTTTATAATAGCATATCTCGAACTAGTGAAGAATTTGAACCCGGACACATGCTGCAGATTTATTTTTTTTACACTTTGGACATAACTATTACAATGGAGTTCTATGGGACAGGTAATAGTGGTGCGAGACGAAAGCGTTGCGTACAAAAAGCGCCGTCGTCACAAACGTGCAAATACAAATTAATTCTATGCGTGACATAAGAAAATCAGCACACAAGCACACTAATAGCTTCATTCTTGGCGGCATGTACAAACACAACCCGGCGTTAATTAGAAAGAAGTACATTGAGAAAGATGCATGGTATTTTATATGTCAGAACATTCCAAAAAGTTTGTGAAAATGTAGATATATAATTATATATGTGCAAAGCGGATGATTTACCATTGCAATGTTGAATTAGTACATTTTGGATTCCAGTTTTAGTGATACTTGTGTTAACAGATACAGTGAGAGCGGATGACTGTTAACCATTTAATTGCAATTATAATACACTTCGGATTCCATTTTCAATCACATTTTGGTTCAATACCTGCTCTTAAGGATAGCGACGTTCGCGATGCATACACTATCTGCTTACTGACTGTTCCATTCAGGAAATGTAATAAAATGGCTTTTTTATTTAATTGCTAGGTAATTAAAAAAACATTACAAATGTTTAGGGCGAATCAAACGACTGTTCAATGAAGAACGAGTCATTAACACAAAATAAGGATTTCGTAATTATTTCTTAAGTAAACACGACCTATTTTATATAAAACTAGTACATATAAATGCAGTTGATTGTGGAATATCAAACAAGTGCCGGCAAGTATATGTATTATATTCAAGCGACTATCCTATCCACATGCGTACGATCGAAATTATTGTTGTTTTTGTAAATTTTTAAAATTCGTATTGAATTTTAATACGTGTATTCAAACGGAATACAGATTCAGCTGCCTTAGATTTGAACAGAAAGTCTACTAGTAAACTACTCAAAACAATCGGACCTCCTTGGGTGAAATCAATGGCGAAGAATAACGTAATTGGCCGAGCATGTACGACTGTGTTCACTATTATCGGGGATATCCAGGGTCCAGCAGACAACCAGATGTACATGTGTGGCCATATGGATTTGACACGGAATCTAAACACATACATTAGTTTAACCGGCAAGTGCGCATCTTGGACTGAATAACTGTAAATATATTGCACTGAATATACTTCTTGTAAACTGCACACACCACCACTAAGTTAAACATATTTGCACGCTTATTTCACGTTCTTATAATCTGGTATAAATTAAGTAATAACTAATAAAAGATCACATTATGTGAATTTACGTGCCTGCCAAAGCTTTTTGTTTTCCGGTGTCGTATTAGATTCACACGTACTACGAAAATTCCACGCTTTATGGGTGTACAATAATGCTTATTTATCTGGTGTTACTTTAAGTTATGTATTGATATTTAAAAGACTTGTTTCATTATACCTAAACTTCAAATCGGTAAAGGTAAGAAGGTAAGAAGAAATATTTCGTCCAATAAAACTTTAAAATCGCATTCAAAATCGATCAGTATTTACAAATTGAGCGGTTTTATTCTCAATATGTTCTTTTTTGAAACCCTAATTCTCGAAAGTTACTCAAGAAAGAAACAAGAAAACCTGGCAAAACTCATTTGATATAATACATTTTCAATCGGTCATAATGTCAAAGTTATCAATATAAGTTTTATTAGAAAAGAAATCATCCAAAATTTACTCATTTCCGAGCAATATATATTTTTCGCCGTCAAATGGTTCATTTCAAAATCTTAATACACGAAAATTATAAAAAAATACCAATATGAATTCCTCACAATAACCATTTGGTATACTATATTTTCAATCAGCGATACTTTTTAAGTTATCTTAATAAGCGTGGTTTGATAAATGTTCCTCCAAAATGGATCAATTTCCGAAAATCAACATATCGCCGCCATTGCTTCTACGCGTGCACCGTTCAGAAGATCTGGACCCTCATAAACAATGTTAACAATTTTATTTTATTTAATTGAATGTCGTATTAGGATGTTGAGTGTATATATAGATTAGACAATTTAGTGCCCAGTAAGAAAAATCTATAGTTAAGTAAGGATGTTATGTAGCGAGTAAGAAAATTTAGTGCCGCGTATGAAAATATAGTGTCAAATAAAGTAATTGAATGTCGAGGTAGGATGTTGAGTATATATATAGATTAAAAAATTTAGTGCCCAGTAAAAAAATCTATTGTCAAGTAAGGAAGTCGTGTATCGAGTGAGAAAATCTAGTGTCGCTTATGAAATATAGTGTCATATCAGGAAATTGAATGTTAGGTTAGGATGTTGAGTATATATAGATTAGAAGTAAGAAAAATCTATAGTTGAGTAGGGATGTTATGTATCAGGTGAGAAAATATACTGTTGCGTATGAAAATATAGTGTTAAATAAGGAAATTGAATGTCGGATTAGGATGTTGAGTATATATAGATTAGTAAATCTAGTGTCACGTACGAAAATATAGTGTCAAATAAGGAAAATGAATGTCAGGTTAGGATGTTGAGTATATAAAGATTAGAAAATTTAGTGCCCATTAAAAATATATATATATAGTCGAGTAAGGATGTAGTATTTCGAGTGAAGAAATCTAGTGTTAAGTACGCAAATATAGTGGCATATAAGGAATTTGAATGTTGTGTTAGTATGTTGAGTATATATAGATTAGAAAATGTAGTGCCCAGTAAGAAACATCTATAGCTGTGTATTGATATTGTGTATCGACAGAGAAAAGGTACGAAACGTGTGCTTATCATGATTGCCTTGCGTAATTTAAGTACTTAACAAATGTAATGTTCTTATCATGCAGGTAATTTGTCCTGTATAATTTAGATACAACCGTGTGCTTATTATGCAGTTGGTGCTTGACTTGTGTAATTTAGGTACCAAACGTGTGTTTCTCACGGCGTTAGTTCCTGTCTTGCGTATATTCGGCATCAAACGTGGGGTTCTCCTGCAATTGATGCTTGCCTTGTGTAATTTAAGTACCAAACACGTGCTTATCATGCAGGTAGAGCTTGTCTTTTGTAATATAGGTGCCTAACGTGTGGTTCTCATGTTGTTTGTGCTTGTCTTGTGCATTTATAGGAACCAAACGTGTGCATATTATGCCGTTGGTGACTGTCTGTGGTATTTTAGGTATCAAACGTGTGGTTTTCGTATGCGGATGTTGCCTGTATTGTGTAATTTAAGTACCTTACACGTGCTTACAGCTTGTCGTGTGCAATTTATGCATCAAACGTGTGGCAATAATGCCGTTGGTGCTTTAATTGTGTAATTTAGTACCAGACGTGCGGTTCTCATGCCGTTGGTACATGTCTTGTGTATTTTATGTACCAAACGTGTGGTTCTAATGCCGTTGTTGCTTAAATTGTGTGATTTGGTACCAGACGTGTGGTTCTCATGCCGTTGGTATGTCTTGTGTATTGTATGTAGCAAACGTGTGGTTTGCATGCAGTTGATGCTTTTCTTATGTAATTTAAATACCAAATAAGCAAGTTCCCATGCTGTTGGTACTTTAATCGTCTTATTTGGGTACTAAACGAGTGCATATCATGCAGTTGGGGCTTGTCTTTTGTAATTTAAGTACCAATCACGCGTCACGTGCTTATCACGCATATTTTTTATATCTTGTATAATTCAGGCACTAAACGTGTGGTTCTCATGCCTTTAGTGCCTGTCTTGTGTAAACATCTCCGATTTTGGTAAACTTTTTATGCTTTTGAATATATCATTCCCTAAATCTACCAAAACTGTCCGTGTGATGTATCCTTATTGGACTATTTATGGATATATATAAACAAGGAACTGAAAAGAAAAAGAGATAACAAGAATGGAAAGAATCCGCAAAACAAGAATAAAGTAAGGTGGAAAAGAAATCAAGATTGAAATAAGAACGGAAAATGAAAAAGAATGAAGTAAGGATGAAAGGATAAGAAGAATGAAGTATGAAAAGAAAGGAAAATAAGAATGATGTAGAAAAGAAATGAAAACAAGTATGAAGTAAGGATTGAAATGAAAACAAGTATGAAGTGAGGATTGAAAAGAAAACAAGACCAAAATGAGAACGGAAAAGAAAAAAAGAATGAAGTAAGGATGGAAAGGATAAGAAGAATGAAAAGAAAGGAAAACAAGTATGAAGTAAGGATTAAAAAGAAAACAAGACCAAAATGAGAACGGAAAAGAAAAAAAGAATGAAGTAAGGATGGAAAAGATAAGAAGAATGAAGTATGAAAAGAAAGAAAAATAAGAATGAGGTAAGGAAAGATAGGAAAACAATAATGAAGTAAGTATGGAAAGGAAAACAAGTATGAAGCAAGGGTTGAAAAGAAAACAAGATTGAAATAAGAACAGAAAAGAAAACAAGAATGAAGTAAAGATGGAAAGGATAAGAATGAAGTATGAAAAGAAAGTAAAAAAGGAAATAGATAAGAAAAGATAGAAGAACAATAATAAAGTAAGGTTGTAAAGAAAATATATGAGAATATGTAAGAATAAAGTAAAGGCGCTTAATCCTCCACGACCGGTGATTAAGCAATTGTAAGAATACAACCGTAGTTGGGTTGACCCCATGGATGGGGATTTATAAACAAGGGGCTATTCACCTAACTGGTAAACCGCCGCGATATAAAGTAACGATACACAACCATATATTAAGATCAGTTATATACCTAAGATAAAACTTTCATCATGTTACAAACATTTGCATATCATGATTATTATTAAATGATAAAAATATTTTTATTTCGTCATTATATAAATGAATAAATATTTTATCTGTTGTTATATTTTCCACATTTTTAGTTTCACCATATCACCATAATACTCAATTTCTTTATTTGTTTTAAAAGAAAAAGGGACATAATAAATGGTTTATTGAAATAGCTATTAATCCATTGCTAAAGGCATTTTCACAGGTTTCATCGCGATCTGTTAACGACCACTAATGATTGAGAAGCAATACATATACTTGTACATGTACATAGTTACATTTTGTCTTTGCAATACGTTATCTTGTCTAGTCTGTTCAAAGTTACATGTCATCAAATTGGATGTAACCAGTCTGAGAATAACAGAATCGTCAAGTGTTACACAACCGTTCCGAAAACAAGTGATACATATTATGCTTTGATTGTCCGTTGTTAGATTTAAGACAGTCAGAATTTTGCCTCTCCAGTGTTATTATTATTATTTCTGCTTTCTTGGAATCATGGAACTTATATGAGGAGTGTTGCACGTTTCACATGATTTATTATAGATTGACTGATTCTTTCTAAATCGGAATAATATTTTCAAGCAAGAGGACAAGTCCTAGACTGCTTGTCATTAATTTAACTGAAATGAGTATTAGGGTCTCTTTTATTTATTATTTTTTAATTTTAATCGCTTTATTTGTCATGTTATCAATTTACAAGAGGGGGTTCTACAACTACTACTTCTTCTACTACTACTACTACTACTACTGCTACTACTACTACTACTACTTCTACTACTACCACAACCACAACTACTTTTAATTCTACTACTACTACTATTACTACTACTACTACTACTACTACTACTACTACTACAACTACTACAACTACTATTAATGCTACTACCACCACCACTACTATTATTACTACTACTACAACTACAACTACTACTGCTACTACTACTACCACCAACACATCTACAACTACTATTAGTACTAATACT